>APFE031328452.1:0-28219 GCA_000404065.3 Pinus taeda | reverse complement strand
GCATAACTAGATGAAAATTCAAACTAATATCTAGGTGCAAAATGAGATGCAAATGTGGACACAAAATGTGGTAGAAAAAAGGATGCAAATTTGGATGCCAAAAAGGATGCAAAATTAGACACCAAAAAGGACAAGAAATTGGACATAAAAAATGGTGCAAAAAGGGGCATAAAAATGGCTCAAATTTGGATGCAAATTGAGATGCAACATTGGATGCAAAATGAGGTGCAACAAACGATTCAAAACTTGGTGCAAAAATAACTTAAAAAGTAGACGAAAAAAGGGCTCAAAATTGAATGTAACATTAGACACAAAATGTGATGCAAAGGTGGAAACAACACATGGTTCAACATAGGATGCAAATTTAGATTCTCAAATGGATGCAAGAATTGGTGTTAAAAATGATGCTAAATTTGATGCAAATGATGCAAAATATGGTGAAAAATAGGATGTAAAAAAGGGAGAGAAATAAAACGCAAAAGTGGATGCAAAAAATGGTGCAAAAATGGATGCAAAACTTGGTACTAAATCAGATTCAACATATGGCGCAAAATTGGATGCAAAAAATGGTGTAAGAAAAGGCAGAAAAACTGGCACAGAAATAGATTTAAAAATAATTAAAAAATTAGAAGCAAATAATGGCATAAGACTAGATGCAAAAACTGACACAAACTAGATGCAAAAAAAGGTACTAGATCAGATACAAAAGATGGTGTAAAACTCGATGCAAATTACGACACAAAACTAGAAGCAAAGAATGACACAAAATAGGAAGCAATTTTTTTTGCAAAAAATGGATACAAAAAATGGCACAAAACTAGAAGAAAAACCTGTTGTAAAAACAAATGCAAATCTTGGTGTAAAATATGATGAAAAAAATAATGCAAAATTTGGCGCAAAAAAGAACGCTTTAAAAATTGTACAATAGAGCTATATTTAGTGCCACGCTGCTCATCGGAATTGATAAAAAAATGCACTAAAATCTGGTGCTGAATCTGACGCAAATTGCCTATTTTGTTTTAG
The DNA here is from genome assembly GCA_000404065.3 of Pinus taeda. NCBI lineage: Eukaryota > Viridiplantae > Streptophyta > Pinopsida > Pinales > Pinaceae > Pinus > Pinus taeda. Next base: position 27,196 of record APFE031328452.1, on the reverse strand, counting down.
TGAAGAGATTTCGGCTTCTAGTCAGATTTGGAACTATTATAGGAATTTCACTAAGTGTTCCAGTGTTGGTGGTCATGCTTTGACCACCACCGGTTGCGACCTCGAGTTCTCCCACCTTATACCTCATTTTAAAGAGTGTGATTAGTCAATTTTTGCCATGCAGTTTTGCACCTTTCTATTATAGCTCTCTTCTTGGAATCATATGTACCCCTTCGAATGAAGGGGGGGATGCTCGACACCTAATCTGCTAAGGGTTATGGTATGGAACATGAAGAGTCATTAGAGCCCAAGAGACCACTTGGAATATGAAAACCAAGGGTCGGAAAAGAATATATATAATTATATATATAATATATATATATATATTATATTATATATAATATATATATATATATCTTGTTAATAAAATGCATCTTTGTCTCCGTTTTATTACTTATATAATCATTACTTTTTAAAATTCATATCAAGGTTTAATTATTATATATCTAAACAAAATTACTTCCTATTAAAAAATCATAATTTATTTTACATTTTCAAATGTAGATTTCCACACTTATAATTCATAATGAAAAGAAAATATTGTCAAAAAACTTTTGAAAAAAAATGTGTAGATGTTTACCTTGTCCGACGTTTCAGGTGCACCCTCCACCCATTATTAGGGACTAAAAAGAATAACCTTATATCCCTAAGGAAAGTATCTCTATAGAGGCTAGTGATTTGAGAGAGGAGATTTCCATAGTTGTTCATATTGTCAAAAACCTTTCAAAAAAAATTGTGTAGATGTTTACCATGTCTGACATTTTGGGTGGAATCGGGGACTAGAAAGCATAACCTTATATCTTTAAGGTAAGCCTCTCCTTAGATGCTGGTGATTCGAGAAAGAAAATGTTTTCAAGAAAACATCTATTATATATATATATATATATATATAATATTATTTCTATTTAAGTTATGACCAGATAAACTTATAACTAATTACACTTACATAACTTCAGTTTCAAACATAAATGTTTATAATATCAAAATCAACACAAATACTTAATTTTAAGCTTTGATTAATTGCTAATGGTAACATTGTAATTTTTTTAATTTTCGAAGATAAATTCTAAAATACTAAAGTACTACACATTGAAATTCCATATTAAATATTTCCTACACAATTTTATATATATGTTATAATTTTCAGTAACATAAAATTATACTTTTTAATATAACTTATCTAATATCCTAAACTACTACATATTTAATATTAAATATCTATCACACATTAATACTTTAAAATAACAAATCCGTTTTATAAAAATTTAAAGATATTTTAAAATGATTAAATAATCAATTATATATATATAATTGGAGGATAAAAGAAGGTTAGATATTATGAGTGATCAACTTCACTCTTCAGAATAGGACTTATCTTTATGTTTTGGCCAATTTGAAGAAAAATATGAACATTGCTAAGATTAGAACTAATTCTCATGAATTCTGAAGTGAAATCCGGTCGTGGTCTACTCCCAAGACTCTCTGGGACGATAGAATTTGTCAGTTTTGCAATAGTAAGAGGGTGGAGGATGAAAAAAACTTTATGTTACAGTGTTCGACCCTTACTCACATCTGCTCCAATTTCCCTAACATTTGTCACACTTCCAATCTTCTTGACTTGTTAAGTCAGTGCAACTATAGTGATATTAGTGCACTTCTTTCCCTTCTTTTTGAGCATAGAAATAAAATTCTAAAGAATTACAATTAGATTCTTCTTTTTCTTAAGGTCCGATAGACCACATTGGTCTTAATTGACGTTAATCATCACCATCTTCATAATAATAATGAATGATAAATACTAATTTAATTTTAAGATTACAAACAAGTTAGAAATTAAATTAGTTTGTGTTCCTATTTTTTCTTTGTTTGTAAGACAAGACATCTCTTTAAAATTTTAGTATTACAATTTATGAAAATACACATATTTTACCAATTATAATTTTATACTTATAATTAAAAAACATTTAAACTATACAATCAATCAATTATACAAGAAATTAAACCTTAAATTTTAAAATAAAAATAATATAAAAATAATAATAAAAATTAAAACAATAATAATAATTAAATTTACTATTAAAAAATAAATAATTATAATGATTTCAATCGCAAATGTCATCTAAATTTAATTTTGTTTTTGTTTTTATTTGTATTTTGACATCTCTAAAAATTTTCATTGCTAATTTTCTAAAGATAAACATATTCTAACTATTTTACATATATATATATATAACATCTATTTAACTTGATATAATTAAAATGAAAAAACAGATAAAAAAAAATATAACTAAGTTATAAAATAATAATATATTAAAATAATAAAAATAATTAATTAATTGATACTTTCTTTGGAATGAAACATTTAATTCTTCTAAGAAAACCTAGTTTAGATTAATTCTCTCTTCTTATTCTTGTCAAAATTATTATAACTTAGCTATTTTACTTTTTGATACAAACTTAGGTGTACAAGTTAGTTATATATGATGATGGTTAACGTCCACTGAGACCAAATTTTGGTTTCTCTCTCTCTCTCTCTATATATATATATATAGAATCAGTGTTTCACATCTCAATTGTCTTATTTTATTAATTATTTGTTTTAGGAAATATATTTTTATATTTTTAGTTGTTTTATTTTTTACTAATTTATTAGTCTCAAGGATATTTATTTTGTATTAGTTAAATCAAACAATTTTATTTGATCACTAAGTTATAATTTCCAATTTTAATGGCTCATTGTTCATTGTCTTTTCGCATGGCAGGGCCATTGGATATGGATACCTGAATTTAAGGCCATTATTTCTTTCTCCCTTTTCACATAAGTGTCATCTAAGAATGCCATTGTTCATTAATGTCAAGTGGATGAAACTTCCTTGTTTTGTGGTAGGTCTTCATTTACTTAACAACAATTCATATCTCTCACCCTCACCCTTGTCCAACTGAAGAGCGAAGCAGTTGGATTTTGAGGTAACTTATTTAAATGGATAGTGTCATGCCTAAATTGGGGGGTAAGATGGTGTTAGTTGATGTATCAGTTGTGACAACACTATTGGACTTAAACATACCCAGGAATGATTGGGCTTAAACATACTTCTTAGGCATGATTACACGTATTTCATGAAAGTTGTGTATTTTTTTTTTTTGGGTGATGCAGGGTTTTATGTGCGATATAGTTATCATATAAATGATGCATTACAACCATTGATTATCTCTCTCATGTTGTGATCCTTCCACATTTGACTCTACATTATGCCTTAAATGTTGACTTTACATTATGCCTCAAATGCTTGTCTCTCTATTGCTTACAGGTTTGGAATTTCAAATCTCCTTTGTCCGTTAAATAAAAATTTGATCCCGCTTTTGCATTTTTCATGTTTTTCGTTTTACGTTTTAGGTAAATTTGTGAGTGTCACTTTAGTTTTCATTTTCGTTTTGACATTTTTTAATGAAGGGTTTATTTAATATACACTTGTTAATAGAAGTGCATTTTTTTTTTTATAACCATTCATTTTTGAAGGGTTAGATGAACGTGTGTCAGTGTAAATGAAATTAAGACCAGCCTTTCAAATTTGAATTTGTTATCTAAAGCATCCCAAGTGTTATAGGTCTATTTGTGCACATCACTCCCATCATTCAGATTAGTACTTTCAGGGCTCATCAAATCCTAATTCAGTTGCTACATGCCCTAGACAATTCATCACATTGAATTCCATCATTCTTGAGAGTTTCCTTGCCTGAAGACATCCCGAAATGACTCCTTGAGGGACCAGTGTAACCTTGGTCAGGGGTAAATGCACTGCAGACCACTTAGGCCCATTCAAGCCTGCGTTGCAGAGCACCTAGGCCCACTTTGACCTGCGCTGGGCGAGATTGAGCGAAATCTTCATAGGGTTTTGGGAATATTCTTTCATTCTAGATCATTCTAGAAGATTCCCGGCTCTTATCCTCTCCTATGAGCTTGAAATTGGATAGGGAATGAATCAAATAACCTCCTATCCTCTCATCCCTTCCTCCACGGAAACTAACTCCCAAATTGGAAATCCATTCAATGCCCAATTTATGACAAAACCACCTCCATTTCCCTATAAATTGAGCACTCATCATAGTGATCGGGGGGATGGACTTTGAGAATTTGTAAGGAGATATTGTTGGTTTGAGATTTGAGATCATAAAAAAGTATTGTTATGCTACCGGAGTGTTGTGCTTTTGGTGTGATGAAGGATGGAACTCAAGCTGGATGAGTGACATGGGATTAGACTTCTTTGGGTGTAACTCTTCCTTCTACTTAATAAAGTTGTTTACACCTTTTCCCATATTCTTCTCTTTATGTATGATAATTATATGTGTAAATGATTTCGATCTCATTTGCTTATAGTAGATAGATCTCTTGTTTTGATTGGTTTTTGTCCTATGTTTATGATTGCAGGTACTTATCTAGCAGATTCAGTTCAAGAAGGAGCGACAGGAGCTATTCAAAGGAGACAATGGGAAGCGAAACATAGCAAGTAGGTCCCTTGTCTTATTTATTGATCCATGTGGATATTGGTTTCCACCCACCAAGTCCACTTGGACCCCCACCATTGTTTCTTTCAGCTTTTCAGTTTCCTTAATTGTAGCACAATTTACTATTTTTAGCAGTTTTTCGGGTCTTGAACTTCTAGAGTAGTTTTGAGGCCCTAAACGACGTTTTTTGGGAAAACTGGGAGCAACATGGGTCCATCGACCAATGTTGCTTTACCCAAAGTTGTAGTTCTCGGATAGATCTTTCTAATGAGATACTGTGTGCGTCAAATGAAGATCATATGCCAAAGCTACGACCTCGGGAAGTTGATGTACCAATTTACCCAAATGGGGCCCACAGTTTGACGTTTCTTCTTCTAAGGTTAGGTTTTTAGATGTTTAGGGTTTTCCATTGTTTCTCAACAGGCCTTCGAGCCTCATTGTAACACAGTTTAGAGGCATGTAGCCGCCACATCTCTGAGATAAGCTACCATCGCCCTAGCTGGTTTCTTTCCATTTCTGTTTGTAAGCATATTTCAGTATTTTACTGTAATGAAATGAAGTATTATTTCCGCTGCATATCTGTATTTATGGTTATCTCTGTAATTTGTTGCATTCTTGTTTAAATCTGAACCAGTGGTATCAGAGCAGTCTTCTTTTTCTCTGTTTTTCTTTGCATGTTCCCAACGAGGTCGGGATATAAGGAGTTAGGGTTGGAACTGGTCGAACCTTTGCAAGACCAACCTCGAAAATCTCGATGACCTCCCATGGCAGATGAGAAGAAAGATGAGGGGGTAGGAGATCTTATCAAAATCTTGCTCGAAGAAGCCCTCCAGCGACAAAGGAATGCGATGATGGACAACTTTGCACAGATCCTTCAGTAGCTACCCAGAGGCAATGCATCGGCTTCCAACATCTACTCTAGAAATGCCACGCCCTTTAAGGTACAAGTTAATTTTGAAATCCCCATATTTGAGGGTCAAATAGATGCAGATGCCATAGATAAATGGTTAAATCTGCTAGAGGGTTATTTTTCTATTCATGAATATTCGAGTTGGGAAAAGATTGTTTTCACTCTTCTCAAAGCAGCCCTCCATGTCAAGGATTGGTGGGAAACCTATTGTGAGTAGAAAGATGAAAATACCAGCTCACTATTTTCAACTGCACCCACCTGGAATTCATTTCAGGATGCCATCAAGGAGTAGTACTACCCTGTCGAAAGCTATGAGGATCAATACATAAAGTGGACCACGTTGCGGCAGGGAAGGGACCAAGATGTGCCAGATTTTACCAATATTTTCCATACCCTTCGCACAAAGTTGGGTATAAATGATTCGGAGCAGCATTTGATACTCAAATACTACACTTTCCTACACAAGTACATCTAGGAAGAAATAGAATTCTTGAACATCTCCTCACTCGAAACAACATACCGATATGCCGTCAAGGTCGAGAAAAGGTTTAAACAGAAGAAGTGAGACTTTGGATCTGCAAATCCGAAGCAAGCAAAAGGTGTTCCCAAACCTTAGAACAAAGGAAAAAGCCAAGGCAGGGTGGCCCAAGACAACCTGCCAAAGCTGCAAGCAAAGAACAGTGCTGCGAAGCCGAAAAAGGACATGGGAAAATGGTGTGAGTTCCATAAGAGCTCCACTCACAACACAAGTGAGTTTCGGGCCAAGCAGTCATTGGTGGCTGAGCTAATGGTTTCAGAATCAGATGCATGTTTCAACTCTAAGTCACAACCCAACAAGGGGAATGACAAAGGGAATCAAATTATTGATGCAGAGCCCAATGCCACTGTTGCCACCACGAAGATCCAGAAGGAGGAACCTAAAGATCTAGAGGAGGAGGAGCGTCTCTTCCACTCCCAGATGTGGGTAAAGGGATCCCTGCTAAAGTTCATTGTCAACAACGGGAGCCAAAAGAACCTCATTTCGGTAGAGGTCGTGAAGCGGCTGGGTTTACTGACCATAACACATCCACAACCATACACCATCGGGTGGCTTCACCAAGGACGGGATCTTCACGTGAGACAACATTGTCGCCTTCCATACAACATCAAGCCCTTCACAAATGAGGTATTGTGTGACATTGCTCCCCTTGAAGTTTGTGATGTACTATTAGGACAACCATACTTGTGGAAGCGACATGTTGTGTATGAATTAAGGCCCCGTACTATTATTATTACTTTGGGAAATAAGTTGTACAGGATACCAAAGGTGGCACTACCTATTGCCATCTCTTTGGTTTCTACAAAAAAATGCAGTAAGCTCATTTCCAAAACTGGGAAATTTGTTTTCCTGATGATACACCCTCAAGGAAAGAAGAAGACGGTGGCCACAACCTCCAAACAGGGCCCCTCCGCATGACAACTACAGATGGACAAGGTCATGGAGGAGTACGAGGACATCTTCACCTCCCCCGTAGGGGTTCCTCTGCACTATCAGGTCAAGCACTCCATCAATCTGACCCCAGGTGTGTCGCTACCTAATGGATCAATCTATCGACGCTCCGTTTTGGAGAACAATAAAATCGAGAGGTAGATTCAGGAGTTTCTACAAAAAGGTCACATTCGTCCAAGTTCATCGCCCTGTGGAAGCCCGATCGTGTTGCTACAGAAGAAGGATGGGACTTGGAGACTTTGTATTGACTATCGAGCACTGATACAAGATCACTATCCATAATAGGTACCCGATCCCACGAATTGATGACCTACTGGACCAACTGAAGGGGGAAAAATATTTTAGCAAGGTTGATTTGAAATTATGATATCACCAGGTACCAATCGAACCCTTTGATGTGTGGAAGACTGCCTTCAAAGCCAAGGAGGGCCTTTTCGAATGGTTGGTTATGCCTTTCGGATTGACGAATGCTCCTGCAACCTTCATGAGGCTAATGGATGACATCTTGTGGCCATTCACCAACTCATTTGTAGTGGTATACTTGGATGACATCCTAATCTTCAGCCAGAGCTGGGAAGAGCACCTCCACCACATTTGACAGGTTCTCCAAACACTGTGGCAACACAAGTTATGTGCCAATTTAGAGAAATGCACTTTTGGCATGAGCCAGGTTTAGTATCTAGGATACATTATTGATGAACAGGGGGTGCATGTGGATCCAGCAAAGATCCAAGTCATTCGGGATTGGCCCTCTCCAACAACTCTAACAGAGCTCCGCAACTTTCTAGGTCTTGCCAACTTCTACCACAGGTTCGTGTTGGGATTTTCTCATATCACTTGGCCCTTGAGTCAAGTCACCAAGGGAGGAGCGAAAGAAAAATTCTTTTGGTCTGAATCTCAACATAAGGCATTCATAGAGTTGAAAGATCGCCTCTGCCCAGCATCAGTGCTCACATTTCCAGACTTGCAACAACCATTTGAGGTCAAGACAGATGCCTCTAACTATGCTATTGGGGCAGTCCTTACTCAAGACAAGCATCCAGTGGAATATCACAGTGAGACACTTTTAGACATAGTCCAGAAGTATCCCACTTATTACAAAGAGATGTATTCCATTGTACAAGCCTACTGACAATGGAAACATTACATTTTGGGGAAGGAAATGGTCATCCACACAGACCACCAACTCCTCCAGTTCATACAAACCCAAGGGAAATTGTAGAATGATCGCCATCAGAAGTGGTCCACATACTTGCAACAATTCCATTTGAATATCAAGTATAAGAAGGGTAGCACCAATAATGTTGCAAAGTGCCTCAGTCGACCACCGATCATGGCATTAACCACCATGCTCAACTCTTGTGGGCACAAGACTTTTGATTGGCCACTTCTCTACAAAAGCGACCTAGAATTTGGCCACACACACCAAACACTCTTGGAGGGTTAGCATGTTCCAAATTTTCACCTCCAGTATGCCTTGTTATGCCACCTAGGTCACCCTTTTGTTCCTTTAAATGAGCGTGACAAGATGATTTGGGAAGCACACTATAGTTAGGCTGCTGGGCATTTCGGGGCTGAGAAAACAATGGCAGTATTGCAGAAGTATTTCTATTGGCCAAATCTTCGACAAGATGTCAGGAAGTAAATTAGATCATGCATTGCCTGTGCCATTGCCAAACCGATCGTCAAGAAGCAAGGCCTCTATACCCCGCTGCCTACCCCTAGTTGACCTTGGGAATCCATCTCCATGGATTACATGTCATGCCTTCCTTCCACTAAGCATGGAAATGACTGTGTTTTTGTGGTTGTTGATAGGTTCTCGAAGATGGCCATTATGGTGGCATGCAAGAAGAATATCACAACAGAAGCCAATTCTAAACTCTTCTTTGAACGAGTGTGGGTACACTTTGGGATCCCACAGTCTATCATCTCAGATCGAGACAACAAGTTCCTCAGTACATTTTGGTCTAGTCTTTGGTCGATGCTGGACACCAAACTCACTAAGTCCACGAACTTCCATCCTCAAACTGATGGCCAAACATAGGTTTTCAACAGGATGAATTTACACATTCTGCGCATGTACAACTCAAAGCATCCATGGACATGGGATGAGAGACTCCCCTATGTTCAGCATAGCTACAACCGGGCTCTCCACAACTTGACTAGCCACAACCATTTTCAGGTGGGCTTGGGATTCCAGCCACTATGTTCCATTGATGTGGCCATACCATTTGCAGCTACTCATGCAGATTCGGCTCATGTACAGTCTGAAACAGATAAGGAAAACAACTTCATTGAGTACATCAAACATATTCACCAGCAGGTCCATGACATTCTGGAGAAATCAAATGCCAAGTACAAGTAGCGACATGATCAACATCGGGTGCCACACAAGTTTCAAGTCGGTGACAAAGTTTGGTTGCATTTGCAAAAGGAATGCCTTACCGGAGCCTATCGGAAACTCAGACCACTCCGCTATGGTCCTTACACCATTACCAAGGCTGTGGGAGACAATGTATTTGAGCTCAGGATTCCCCCATTCTTTAGCCTGCACCTAGTGTTCTATGTGGACCGCCTTCGGCCATACTTTCCACCATTACTAGACACATCCGACATTGCAGAACAGCTCACATCTACAGAGTTAAATCCAGATTGCATGGAACAAGATGCAACTGATCGGATCATGGACACACAGATCAAGCACACTCTCTAGCAGAATATCCAACTGTATTGAGTTGTCAAAGCAGGCCAACTCCTTCACTAGGGTGAGTGGCTCACTAGGGACCAAGTTCAGCAAAAGTTTCCTCATCTCATGGAGGAACTCAAAGCAATGGGGACCATTGCTTCCTAAGGGGGGAGGAATGATCCAAGTGGATATTGGTGGCCACCCACCAAGTCCACTTGGACACCCACCATTGTTTCTTTCAGCTTTTCAGTTTCCTTAATTGTAGCACAATTTACTATTTTTAGCAGTTTTTCAGGTCCTGAACTTCTGGAGCAGTTTTGAGGCCCTAAACGACATTTTTTGGGAAAAATGGGAGCACCATGGGTCCATGGACCAATGTTGCTTTTCCCAAAGTTTTAGTTCTTAGATAGATCTTTCTAACGATATACTGTGTGTGTCAAACAGATATCGTATGCCAAATTTACGACCTCGAGAAGTTGATATACCAATTTACCCAAACGGGGCCCACGGTTTGGCATTTCATCTTCTAGGGTTAGGTTTCTCCATTGTTTCTCAACAATAAATAGGCCTTCGAGCCTCATTGTAACACAGTTCAGAGGCATGTAGCTGCCACATCTCTTCTCAGATGTAAGCTACCATTGCCCTAGTTGGTTTCTTTCCAGTTCTATTTGTAAGCATATTTTAGTATTTTACAGTAATGAAATGAAGTATTATTTCCACTGCATATCTATATTTATGGTTATCTCTGTAATTTGTTGCGTTCCTGTTTAAATCTAGATCATTTGTCTTCTATAGGAAAAGGTTAAACTCTTTAAAATATGTTGTTCTTGGTGTAGCTACCCACCTAAGGAAGTTGTGTTTATCTGTAGATGAAAAATTCCATATAACATATTGGCGACTCCACTGGGGAACGATCATTGTTCCAGGTAGTTTATCTTCATCATAGTACACCCTAGTAGACTTTACTTGCCTCCATTGATCTTATTTCAGCCTTTTTGAAGTGTTTTTTGTTCAAAATTTGTGCTTGAGTGTCCCTTGAATGGCCTCTCTGTCACCAGCACAAGCTTGGTATGGACACAGTGCACTGCAAAGCACCCTTGGCTTGATGACAGTGCTCTGAAGCACATTCAGGGCTGCGCTGATCCTCCTTAGGTAAAAAATCCCACCTTTGGCTTGGTTTTTTCCAAATTTCCTTCTATTTTTTCTTGTTGAAAGATCAATGATTGTTGTGTCTTTGAAATCAATTTGTATTTCTCTTCCTAGCCCTACTTTGGCCTTGATTGTTTAGTGTTTCTTAAATGATTTCTTTATCATTGTCAATTCATTGTCAAAGTTAGATTATAGTTGATTAATCTTTGTTGAAAAGAAAGTGTCGTAAAAGTCTTCATTTCTTTCAAAAAGGAACTGTTGTAAAGTCTTCGTTCTTGCAAAAAGATTTATTGATTATATGTGCATTAGTTTCCTTTTGTTCATTTCAACACTAAGGTAATTGAAAAGAAAAACTTGCAATGTGTATTAAAAAAGTTTGAGTGTGCTTGTAGGAATAGTTTAGGGAAATTGCATTAGATGTGCTCTTTGTTCTTTGATTAAAAGAATTTGATTGCTCTATCCCTATTAGCTAAGGCTTTCATTGTTCAAATTGAATGAAAAATAATTCTTATCATATTAGTTGCATTATAGAAATTTCAAAGACATCACACGGTGAACCTTGAAAGGAAAATTCTTAATCAAGGTCAACTTAAAATTAATCTCAATTAACCTAATGGAGCATTGTCACCTAACACAAAACATTTAGAGGTTTTAGGCTAGAGACGTGTTTCGGCATCGTAAAACATAGTAGCTGTCGCTAATTGTATGCAATACATTCCAAGTCTGATACCTCATTCCACATACGTGAGTATATCCTAGCTCATCCACGTACCTTCAAATATATAGGACGACGTTACAGTACGTAATGTATAAAGGAATGCTCACACTGTGAGGTTTCACATTAGATAGTGCTAACACGGATTGGGCATCCACGTACTTTCGGGTATATATGGGAGGACCACATTAGGTTGCTAGCCATCCTTAGGTAACCTAGTCGGCCGCATTGTACAGTGTGATACACCGAACATAGCATTTGGGGAGATTTCCTGCCCGTACTTCTCAGTTCGCCAGGAGGTATTTTGTAGTTCACAGTTGCTTGGTAATCCTTTTGCCTAGCTCAATGCTTTTTGTTTTTTTTTTTTTTAATAAAATTGATCAGTAATCATGGAGGAACATCAACCCTTACCCCATCATTCACGGAGGACAGCGAGTAAACTTCCTTTACCACTTGAAGCTACACCTATCTAGTCAAAGCAGTCTCATTTCACTGAATCTAGTACATCCCAAACTTCTGGTTCTTCAGCTGAATTACTAGAAACACCTATACTGGTAAGTATTGTGACTCCAGTTACTCCTACAATTATTGGTACATATGTTTTTTTTTTTCTCTGCAAAGACTAAATTCTATTAACTGTAAAGCGAAATATTTTTACATGGAGTTGAGGCCTCGGAGATCAGAGCCTGAGAGCACTCAACACAGCAGAACTGCCCCGTTACAAAAATAACCTGGGGAGACCAATTACATAGAGCTAGAAAACAGATATTAAACCTAGAGATAGACTTGTAGAATGAAGATAGAGACATTGATAGTAGAAAAGCCGAAATTCGTAGCAGACCAGCTGGTAAGAAGACCACCACTTCCCCGAAAGGAAGCCAAAACAGCAGACTAAAGATGCTGAACCTTGACTGTGAGCAAAAAAGCTTGGAGGTGGCCATCTGAGCAGTATCAAAAACAAAAAGGAGAAAAGTAGTCACAGGTGGCATTAAGCTTCCATATCCTCACCAAGAGTCTTCTCCGCAACCAGACACGCGCTGCCAATCCTCAAACTTTCATTGCCATCCGTCTCACTGATAGGGTTCGCCAAGGAGTGACTAGTGGCGCCAAGAGTCCCATCCCCAGCAACTGGGCATATGTCCTCAAGGGGCGGAATGCTTTTGGGAAAAATGTCCTCCTGACCAAACTTGTCACTTTGCCAAATCTCTGGACCTCCCTCATCCATTAAATGCTCACTGCTCTGAGAAGGATTAGGAGCAATGCATGACAAAGGGGAAATTTGATTTTCTTCTTCTGAAAGGATTATGGTAATGTGAGCGGTAATCAGAGGCCTATTCAAATTGCTTTGAAATTTGAAGTGCGTTGTTTGGAAAGCGCTGTTTGGAATAGGCTTGCGCCTAGGGCTCAAGGGAGGCAAATCCTTATGAAAGGAGGGAAGATTAATGGGCGACTGTTCAGGGTCCCTAGAATGACCGACAGATGGATGAGTGCTGCTGCCTCGACGCCCCCCGGAACGGTTCCTCATGCTTTGGCGAACCATTATGAAAAGCACAGGGGAAGGCACAGAGAGACCAGAGAGACCAGAGGCAAAAACAGGGGTATGGCAAGAATGACCCAGAGACCAAATTAGACACACAGAGAGAGCTCGAGATGGATATACAGCATGAGAAATTCTAAATTCAAGAGCTTTGGATAGCTTACCCCTTGAAACCGTGCTAATCCTTCCGTGGGGAACCTTGGTGTAATCGAAACTTTCCTAGAAATATAGAGAGCCTGCTTGAAGCTTGCCTCTATTTGCAAGGTTCTGCCTATCACCAAAACCCACCTCCAACCAGAGCCCGGAGCCGAAAGAAAGAGCGCGAGGAGTGAATAAAGCACAGAGGGTTGACATGATTATAACAACCGCAGTGTTGCGTTGAAGCGTGCACTCCATTAATGCAAAAATCCTGCAGTATCGAACCTTATTAACTACCTTCCTCTTGTGCGAGGTGAAAACCTGGGAGGCCATGCTGCCCTGCAGCTGGCAGTACCTGGTTTTATTATCTTGCATGATTTTCATTAAATTCAATTGTGCCACCTGCATCCGGGGGGTACATCTGTTACTGAAGTGGAATCTCTGCAATTAATTGAGGACACTAGAATTGAATCTAGTGAAACAGTTACCCAAGTTGTCCAACAAGAAGTTAATTCTCAACCCAAATTTGTTCAACATGAAATTACTTCTGAACCTGAATTTGTTCAACCAGAAGTTGATCCTGAACCTATCACCATTCAATCATATGTTACTTCTGAACTAGAAGTTGTTCAAGAAGCCTAACCTGAACCTATTGTTCTTTTACCAGAACATTTGGATCTTGAAGTTGAAAAATCAGAAGTTGTTACCATAGTGGAAGACGATCGATCGATTCATCCTCATAAGTCCATAACTGTCAAGACTTCCTCTTTACCTCAGTAAAAAATACCGAAAATCTATTACAGACATGACAGTAAAATCCTTCCACCTGGTTTGATTTCGATAGAAGAGGAACCTGAGGAAGAAACACCCAGAACTCCATTCCATTTTGGAATTGGACTTTATCTTTATCCTCATACTCCTCATTTTACTACTCCTTTTGATCTTGATTATTTTCAGACACCTGTTGATTCGTTTGGAAATTTATTTGGACATTTGACTATGGCAGAGTCAGCATCCCAGATTGTACCATCTGTTACAGCTACGACAAAATCTTCTGTTACAACCTCATCGATGTTTACTACGACACTTGAGTCACATTTTACTAGAACCCACTCAGGTGTTGCTTCTAGCCCTTGGTCTTCACCCATGTCCTCTACAGGAATTTTATATGGTCCTTCATTAATGGATATTGAACAGCTTGACCTATCAAGTCAATATCAAGCTGGCTCATCTAGTTACCATTTAATGTATCCGCTTTACATTAGATTACCCCCATACGGAGAACAATATGCACAATCTCCTTATCCTCCATTTTCTGGGGGGAAACCATATGGTGGTATGTCGTCGTCTTTAGGTCAGCTTGGAATGACTATTTGTCAGTGGAAGCCAACAATGCCCATTCAACCAAGGCTTGTGTATCCATCACAACCTATGTAATCTGTCTCATCCATACCTACTACGCCTGTTGTTATTGCTTTACCGTAGTCGCAAGCTCAGTTAATTGTATCTCAACCTGTGTGAGTTGGTCCTTCAACCTCAAACCCGCAAGTTTCAGGTTTACAGATTCAACCATCTCAAGAAATTTTACAACAACCACTTGTGCCTAGAGTCCAACAACCTCAGGCAAGTTTACCCTTTACTGGAATGACTCAGACTTACACTGTTTTAGTGTGTTCACAACTTAGTCAAGCTTAAATTGGTGGGCAACAACCGCTATATCAACAACAACAACAATTGCTCCAACAGCCTTGGCAGCCCCAATATCAACAACAACGATTCCAGCAATACCAACCTCATCTTGGACTTGGTCAACAAGCCTATGTTGGGTTTGGTCAACAACAAGTGTACCCAGGTCCTGGTCAACAAGCCTATGCTGGGTTTGGACAATAGAAAATGTATCATGGTGCTCAACAACTACCTTATACCATATTTTCTCAACAAAGTTACCCTTATCAAGGTTACCAACAATAGATGTCGTATGCTGGTATGCAAAGGCCTATTGCCTAGGCAATCCCATCTTACCCTAGTTATGGTCAACCTGACCTCAATAGACAGTTTCCTTTTGATGCCACACTTGAATTACCAGATTTAAATCGTCTTACCAATGACCCAATTCTTTATGCACCTTGGTGGCCGGTGATTCCTCATAAATTACCTTCCGATATTCTGAAATTCAATGGAAACCATGGAGAAGACCTATCCATCCATGTCATGAATTTTCATTTATGGTGTTCATCAAACTCCATGAATGATGATTCAATTAGACTACGTCTTTTCCAGAGAATGCTTATTGGCTCGACTCCGAAGTGGTACATTGAGTTACCACAAGATTCTTTTGATAACTTTACACCTTTAGCTACCACGTTTTTAACCCACATCCAGTTACCCATACGATATGAAACTAGAACAAAACTATTGACGAAATTTAAACAAACTACTACTACTCATATCTCTGATCATATTCATGAGTGGCGTTGTCGTCATTGAATGGTAAAAACTTATGTTCCTGATCAGATTTTTGTTGAGTGGTTTATAAAATCCTTGTTGTCATCTATCAACGAGGATGTGGCGAAAGGTGGAGTTGTCACTGAAGAGCAAGTAAATGCTCGTGCCCAATATTTGGACTTGATTTATACACAATATGGCACACTCTATGACAAGATCCCGAATGCACCCAGACTAGCTTATACTGTTCCTCCACCACCATCGAGTAAGGACTCTCATGTCAGTGACGGTGTGATTGGTTCTTCAAGCACACAAATGGAAAGTAGACCATATAGTCAAACACTTTCCATTTCCAATAAAATTTCAAATGCATTTGATACCACTCTTGCTTCTGAAATTAATTTCATGTCATCTGACAAAGGCAAGAATGAAAAGCAACCAAGAAGCAAGAAGAAGGGGAAAAACAAGAAACAAAATAATCCCCCTCAAGAGAAATCATTTGATTCCTCTCCTTCGGCTAGGAAACCTCGTTACCCATGTTTAATCTGTAATGATGAGCACTTTACATGAGAATGTCCTCACCATTCTAAAGTCTCAAATCTTCTTAAGACTTCGAGTACATCCGCAGTATTAACTAATCCTTTTCCAAACTCGGAGACACATATGGTTGCTAAAGATCATGCTTCCATTTCCCAAGTGTTTATGCTATCTGTCTCTCAGCCTAAAATTGATGTTTTGGTGTCAACACGAAGTAAATATTATGGAAATCAACCATCATCTTCGAATAACCAGGCCACTGATCAACCTAATCCTTTGACTTTGACTTCGTCTAATCCTATTCCACCACCTATTTCACCAAAGTTAATAATAAAACCGCCTAAGGGAGTTGTACATAAATCAACATTTAACCCTCAAGCTCAAGCAACACAGAATTCTAACATAGTAGAAGATTTGGCTCAATCACCTTTTGCTATGTCGATGCTTGAGGAGCTTCAAAATTGTCCCTCCCAGAAGTGGGCTCAGTTGTTAACAATTGGTGGAATCGATCCAACATATTCGAATCTTGTGGTTTTCAACCATGCTAGTTATACACCATAATTACCAGCACAATTAGCATTCCTGATTCAAGTAAATGCCTTGAATAAGCTTATTCACTGAATGATTATTGACGAGGGGGCATCTACTTGTATTATGTTAATGAATTGCTAGAAAACACTTGGCTCACCACCTTTGTCACGTTCACCAACAATGTTAAAAGCTTTTGACGGTCGCACATATACGCCTTGTGGAATCTTGAGTAATCTGCAAATTGAACTAGGGGGAAAAATAATAACTGTTGAAGTTGATGTTGTTGACAGACCCCTTGACTAAAACATTTTGGTAGGAAGACCATGGGTGTATGCTATGGCTGTTGCGGTTTCAACGTACTTTCATATGATTGCATTCCATCATAAAGGCAGAATCACAGTTATTGATCAACTCGCTTTCTTCGCCTCTAATTCATAGGCTACTGGAAGCATTCTGTTAGTTCATAGACCCCCGCTATCTCTTCAAAACATTGGTGTAGGTATCTTCAAGGATTCTTCCCTAATGGGTACTTTTTCACTACCGTCACCATGAAACATGGAGGAAGTGGCAAAATTTGAGACTTGCGACATGATATCTTCCAGTTCATCTGATTTAAGGAAGATTACCAATAGTTATGAAATTGATAGTAGTAATGAAATCATGCCGCTAAGCCCCATTGAACTTGCATAGAAATCAATCGTTCTGGCTTGTGCGGCGAACCCAAATCCATCTTCGCCAATTGTATGGGTAGATCGTTCATTATAATATGGTACTTCTTCGGATCCTTTTTCATGTATATTTTCTACTGATGAAGGAATCATCCAATCAATGAAAGTAGATTTCGAGCGCAACTTGTAAAATATCGAAGAAACTATTTCCATCAATATTTTGACCAAACCTAAAGTTGTAAAAAACATTCATGTTGGAAAATCTTGTTCTCCATCAAAAATTGATATTTATCGTGCTCTCTTTCGTGAATTCCGAGATATATTTTCATGGTCAGATGACGAGATGCTAGGTATTGTCTCTAGTATAGTTGAACATGAAATTAAAATCTATCCTAATGTCAAACCAGTGCGACAACATCTTCGTCCTATTTATCCAAAGAAGGCTACTACCACTAAAACAGAAGTTGAAAAACTTTTGCATGCTAGTTTCATATACCATGTTCCTCTTACTGATTGGGTTTCTAATATTGTTCCTATCATGAAGAAACAAGGGACAATATGAGTGTGCATCGATTATAGGGATGTTAATCAGGCCTTTCCAAAAGACAATTATCCCACTCCCTTTATCGACCAAATTATTGATGAATGTGCCCGATGTGAAATATTTTCATTTATGGATGGATTTTCCAGCTATAATCAGATCAATATCCGCCCAGGGGACCAATCTAAAACTGCTTTTATTTGTCCATGGGGCATATTCGCTTACAGGAAACTCCCTTTTGGTTTGAAGAACGTAGGGGCGACTTTTCAAGGGGAAATGAACTATGTATTCTGTGATATCAAACATATTTTTCAACCATACCTTGATCATTTACCTGCTCATTCACGAAAGCAGACTGATCACTTGCAGCATTTGAGAGCTATATTTTTATAGTGTTGACACTACAAAATACGACTCAATCCACACAAATGTGTGTTTTGTGTTGGTTCTAGTCATTTTCTTGGTTTCGTAGTGTTAAGGAAGGAATTCTACTCGACCCTCTTAAGGTTCAGGCAATTCTTGACTTGCCTCCATCTTCCAATCTACTAAATTTACATAGACTCCAAGGGAAGGCTAACTTTCTGTGGAGGTTCATTCCCAATTATGCTGAAATGGCTAAAGGATTTACTCGTCTTTTGAAAAAGGGGATACCCTTCCATTGGGATCAGGTTGCGCAAGCTTCCTTTGATGCTCTTAAATAAACCTTGATTAGAGTGTCATTAATGTATTCCCCGAATTATCAAAACAACTACTTCCTATATCTAGTTGCAAATACAACCATTGTGATGGCTTTAGTCCAAGAAGAAGAAGGGATTGAACATCCAATATATTATTTGAGTTGCAATCTCAATGATACGGAAGTTAAGTACTCTTACATCAAAAAGTTAGGTTTAGTTGTTGTTCAAGCTGTACAGAGATTTTGCTACTATATCTTGCTTCGAAAGACCACTGTCATTTTAGATTGCAACCCTATGACATATATTTTGTCATGTCAATTGTTGGGGGCAAATACTCAAAATGGATCATCATTTTGTAGGATTTTGATTTGGAATTCATCAAATCCAAATCAAATAAATCTCTAGTTTTCGTCAAGCTTCTTTGCGACCTTCCCTCAAATGCCATTGATTCAACATCAGAACCATCAATTTTGGAGGAGTTTCTGTTCTTGATTTCGTCATCTAACCCGTGGTATGGAGATATACTGATCTATCTCCAGACCCAAACTTTCCGGCCTGATACCTCTTGCTCACAAAAATGATGTATCTGATACCAAGCAAAAGATTATCTAATCATTGGTGACACTCTTTACCGTCATGGTATCGATACGATTTTACGGAGGTGCCTCACACATGAGGAAGCCGAGAAAGTTTTGAATAATTGCCATTTAGGCGCTTGTGGTGGACACTTATCTGGTTATGCTATTGCACAAAGGATTCTCTGTGCTGGTTACTTCTGGCCTACCGTATTCAAATATTACATTATTACTGTCAGAAGCTATCATGCATGCCAAATCTATGACCGTAAAGCTAGATTACCACCTGCACCGTTGTATCCTGTCGTCGTTGTTGGACCATTTTCCAAATGGGGCATTGAATTCATGACATGTAACCGTCACTTAGCCGGGGGGAATGGGTACATTATAGTCGTCGTTGACTATTTCACAAAATGGGCCGAGGCGATGCCTACATTAAACAACAGTGGCGAGACGGCTACACTTTTCTTTTTCAACCACGTGGTTGCCCAGTTTGGTGTACCACAGGCTATAGTTACATTTCATGGGTCGCATTTTCGTAATCACATGATGACTGAATTAACTGCCAAGTTAGGACTTTCACATGATAGTTCTACTCCTTATTATCCACAAGCTAATGGACATGTTGAGGCCATCAACAAAGTCCTTAAGAAAATGCTTCAAATAATTATAGGGGTTTATAAACGAAACTAGCATTTAATCCTCTACTCTGCTTTATGGGCATACTGAACCTTGGTAAGGAATGCAACTGGATTCACACCCTTTCAATTGGTGTATGGTCTGGAGGAAATCTTGTCGATACAATGTGAAATTTCATCTCTTAAAATCACAATTGACCTGTTACCCAATGTTATCACTCCAAAATTTCTTTTGAAGTTGTTGAAGAAAGAAATAATAGAGGTAACCACAAACCAACTTTGGAGATCAGGACCTAGCCTTCCTAATCTCAGAGAGTGCTCTCTCTTTATGATTTAACTTTGTTTTAGAATGATTTTAGGCTAGTTATGGCTGCACTTGGGTTTTGATTTGAATTTGGTTGGTGGGATTATTTACTTAGATGAACAAAGGTTTGCTTCTACCAATGGGCTATGGAGTCAATATTAGAAAAATTGGACTGGATCAAGCTTTAAAAATAGTGTCTACAGGGCAAGATAGGCGAGTTATTACAGATATCAAAGGCTGGATGGTGAAGTGGTTTCTAATCAGATCCAAGGAGCAATTAAGGGTTCCTTAGGCCAGATTATTGAAGAGATTGAAAAGGTCAACTAGGATGGGAGAGAAATTAAGGGTTCTCAAAACCGGATATCAGAGGAAAACATATAAATGACTAACTATGAAAAACAAAGTGTATTTAAACAAATTTTGAGTTATATTTCTAGTTAATTCATTCAAATTTGGAAAAACATTTAAGTTTATGAAACACATAAGAAAGTAACAAAATCAGACAAAGAATATACTTCACTGCAAATAGCTCATCTCATGAATCTTGTAATGTAATGCTTTTATTACTTGCTCCAGTCTATTGATTTGAAAATTGGTACAATCACCCTTATGTTCAAGATCAAAATAACTCTACAAATGTATAGTAATCCACACTCAATACTTTAAATTATGAAGTATTTATACAAAAATAATTTACAAAATATCTCAAATTGCATTGAGAACTAATCTAGGAAAAGGAAATATCTTGATGCAAGAAGATAGAGACAGCTATTGAACTGCTATTTGATGTCCCTGTTATTTAGGTTATGTTGTATTTTAGTCTTTGATCTTTTGCCCTTTAAGCTGCTTGGCTGTTTGGTCTTCACGCTGGATGTCATATTTAATTATGACCTTTCATCTAATACACTTTCAACTGTATTTCTTTATCTGTCTCCTCTGTGTAGTCTTTTACCATGAATGCTATGTCACTTGCTTTAAATTTTATTTGTCATAGTAAATCACATCATCTAGTATCTTTTACTCTTATCCTACATTTATGTCTTTAGCAAAAGTGAATTTTAATAAAGACCTGTTTGACTTCATGTAAAAGTGTGAATATGTTGTTGTTGATTTATCTTTGTTTTAACAATTACTTCCTCTGTGTAAATTGTTTCCTTCTTCTATGTGATAATTCTCTTTTCCTTCTAAATAAATCCTTTTGAATACATGTCTTTGCAAATCTTGGAGTAAATAGGTTTTGGAACTAGTATAAAAAATATTTATCCAAGCTTTTGGCCTTCTAATCACCTGCAAAATAAAACAATCATTAATAAAAACACAGGTTGGAAGGGAGGTGATAATGGCTTCAGGGAACAGGGAAGTTTGTGGACAGAGTTCGGAGCGTATTCGGGAGGTGATAATGGCTTCAAGGAACAGGGAAGTCTGTGGATAGAGTCCAGAGCATGTTCGAGAGGCAATCAACGGTCAAGTTCGGTTGCAGAGGCTCAGGATGGCATAGGAAGGCTTAGGCGGATTTCAGTGAAAAATCGAGCGAAAAGAGTGAAAATGAGTGTCTTTTGCTTTTTAACGGGTAACAGTCATATTTGGCACGAAACTACAAATGAACAGTGGGTGGTTTCATCCTACGCGAGGTTGTAGTTTCGGGGGCCATCACATCGCTTTTGGCAGTTGGGAGGTATTTCTTTGTGAGCACGCGAGTTCACTTGGAATTGCAACTTTGCCAAAAAGGGCTCGAGAAAAACCGTGAATCTCGTGTGCTCTTAGGCTTTTAACTATTGGACATCGAGAGCACGCGGTATGGATGTAGGTCATTGGATTTTGAAGTGGGTGATCAGAGGGCTGTCACGTGGTCGAGATGCACGGAGGGAAATCAGGTGGAGATTAGCGAGGCCTGGGAGATAATTACAACTGATTTGTAATTAATTTAATGAATAAAGTGCGGGTTGAAAATATAATAAGCAGGTTTAATACAATGGGGCCAGGGTTAAAATGTGGCGGGGTTTGTTAACCGCACCAAGGGTGCTGGGTTAAATTGGTTTATATAAGGAAAATGTGAATTTGCAGAGTTAATTAAATAAAGCGGGGGGGAAGAAAAACTTAGGATAAAGGGGTTTTATGGGTTAAAAGGGTTGTTTCAGGAAATATGTGAATGGTGGAGTTAAAATAAAGCGAGAGGGGAATCACAAAACTTAGGATAAACGGGTTTTATGGGTTTTTTAGATAAAATAGGGAGATTAATAAGGGGAATGTGATTTTCTCAAAGGGGAATGGATTTCACACTTGATTGAGGTGGATGTTGGTGGCCACCCACCTATCCCATTTGGACCCCCACAACTATCTCTTTTAGTATTTTCAGTTTCCTAAATTGTAGCACAATTTACTATTTTTAGCAGTGTTTCGGGTCCTAAACTTCCGGAGCTGTTTTGAGGCCCTAAACGATATTTTTTTGGGAAATCTAGGGGCAACATGGGTCCATGGAGCGATGTTGCCCTTCCCAAAGTGGTAGTGCTCAAATAGATCTTTCTAACGAGCTATTGTATTCGTCAAACGGAGATCATATGCCAAAGTTATGACCCCAGGAAATTGATGTACCAATTTACCCAAACGGAGCCCACAATTTGGCATTTCACCTTCTAGGGTTAGGTTTTGGGATGTTAAGGAATTTCTATTGTTTCTCAACAATAAATAGGCCTTCGAGCCTCATTGTAACATAGTTCAGAGGCATGTAGCCGCCACATCTCTTCTTCAGAGGATAGCTACCATCGCCCTAGCTGGTTTATTTCCATTCCTGTTTGTAAGCATATTTTAGTATTTTACATTAATGAAATGAAGTATTATTTCCACTGCATCTCTCTATTTACGGTTATCTTGATAATTTGTTGCTTTCCTGTTTAAATCCGGATCAGTGGTATTAGAGCGGTCTGCTTTTTCTCTGTTTTTCTTTGCATGTCCCCAACAAGGTCGAGATATAAGGAGTTAGGGCTTGAACTGGTTGAACCTTTGCAAGACCAGCCTCACAAATCTCGACAGCCTCCCATGGTGGATGAGAAGAAAGATGAAGGGGTAAGAGATCCTATCAAAATCTTGGTCAAAGAAGCCCTCGAGTGACAAGGGAACGTGATGATGGACAACTTTGCGCAGATCCTTCAGCGGCTACCCAGAGGCGACGCATCAGCTTCCAACAGCTACTATGGAAACACCGCACCTTTTAAGGTATAAGTTAATTTTGAAATCCCCATCTTCGAGGGTCAAATAGACGCAGATGCCATAGATAAATGGTTAAATATGCTAGATGGGTATTTTTTTGTTCATGAATTTTTGAGTCAGGAAAACATTGTTTTCGCTCTTCTCAAAGTAGCCCCCCACGTCAAGGACTGGTGGGAAACCTACTGCGAGCAAAAGAATGAAAGTACAGGCTCATTGTTTTCAGCCATACCCACTTGGATTCACTCTGGGATGCCATCAAGGAGCAGTACTACCTTGTCAAAAGCTATGAGGACAAATACATCAAATGGACCACACTGCGGCAGGGAAGGGACCAAGATGTGCCGGAGTTCACAAACATTTTTCATACCCTTCGCACACAGTTGGGTATCAAGGACTCTGAGCTGCATTTGGTACTCAAATACCATGGCTTCCTACACAGATACATCTAGGAAGAGATGGAGTTCCTGAACATCTCCTCACTCGGTAAGGCGTACCGATACGTTGTCAAAATCGAGCAAAAGTTCAAAAAGAAGAAGCCAGACTTTGGATCTGCAAATCTGAAGCCCAAATGACAAAGCCAAGGTGGGGTGACCCAAGACAACCTGTCAAAGCTGCAAGAAAAGAAAAACACCACGAAGCCAAATAAGGACATAGGAAAGTGGTGTGAGTTCCACAAGAGTCCCACCCATAACACAAGTGAGTGTCGGACCAAGCAGTTGCTGGTGGCTGAGTTGAAGGCTTCAGAATCAGATGCATGTTCTGACCCTGAGTCAAAACCCGACAAGGGGAATCGCAAAGGGAAGTAGATCATTGATGTGGAGCCCATCATCACTGTTGCCACCACCAAGATCCAAAAGAATGAGCCCGAAGACCTAGAGGAGGGGGAGTGTCTTTTCCACTCACAGATGTGGGTGAAGGGTTCGCCGCTGCAATTCATTGTCGATAGTGGTAGCCAAAAGAACGTCATTTCAACATAGGTCGTGAAGCGGTTGGGCATACTGACTACACCACACCCACAGCCGTACAGTATCAGGTGGCTTCATGAAGGACGAGATTCTCAAAGTTTGCCAGTAGTGTCGCCTTCCCTATAGCATCAAACCCTTCACAGATGAGGTATTGTGTGATGTTACACCTCTAGATGTTTGTGATGTACTATTAGGCTAGCCATACTTGTGGAGGCAACATGCTGTGTATGAGTCAAGGCCTCGTGCTGTCATTATTTCTTTGAATAAATCATTATGCAAGATACCAGAGGTAGCCCCACCTACCGCCACCTCTTTGATCTCTACTAAAAAAGGCAACAAGCTCATCTCACAGACTAGGAAATTTATTTTCTGTCTAGTTCGCTCCCAAAGTAAGGGGAAGATCATCACCACATCCATAACTCCCACGAAGGTTTCCTCCATGCAGCAGTAGCAACAAAGGAATACGATCATAACATAACACAAGAACAACTTCTCCTCACCCACAGGGGTACCACACAAGCTTCAGGTGGGCAACAAAGTCTGGTTGCATCTGTAGAAATAACACCTTACAAGAGCCCATCAAAAGCTCCGACCATGTCGACATGGTCCTTACACCAGTACCAAGGCTACGGGCAACAATGCTTTGAAGCACAACATTCCTCCATTCCTTCGCTTGCACCGAGTGTTCAATGTGGACCATCGTTGACCATGCTTCCCACCATTTCTGGACACATTAGAGATTGTAGAATAGCTCACCAGAGACCCAGCTCAGTAGAAGCATCCTCATCTCATGGAGGAACTCAACGCAATGGGGACCATTGCTTCCTAATGGGGGAGGAATGATCTAGGTGGATTTTGGTGGCCACCCAACTATCCCATTTGGACCCCCACAACTGTTTCTTTAAGTATTTTCAGTTTCCTAAATTGTAGCACAGTTTACTATTTTTAGCAGTTTTTCAGGTCTTGAACTTCCAGAGCCATTTTGAGGCCCTAAATGACATTTGTTGGGAAATCTAGGGACAACATGGGTCCATGGACCGATGTTACCCTTCCCAAAGTGGTAGTGCTCAGATAGATATTTCTAACGAGCTATTGTATGTGTCAAACGGAGATCGTATGCCAAAGTTAGGACCTCGGGAAATTGATGTACCAATTTACCCAAATGGGGCCCACAATTTGACATTTCATGTTCTAGGGTTAGGTTTTCGGATGTTAAGGGTTTTCAATTATTTCTCAACAATAAATAGGCCTTCGAGCCTCATTATAACATAGTTCAGAGGCATGTAGCTGCCACATCTCTTCTCAGAGATAAGCTACCATCGCCCTAGTTGGTTTATTTCCATTCCTATTTTTAAGCATATTTCAGTGTTTTACATTAATGAAATGAAGTATTATTTCTGCTGCATCTCTGTGTTTACGGTTATCTCGATAATTTGTTGCGTTCCTGTTTAAATCCTAATCAACACTAGGGAAAAGGGGTTTTGGGTAGGGGAATGACCTTTGGAGGGTAATTTGCTAGGAAAATGTGTGAAACCAAGGGGCAAGCGTGAAAATGAAGGGAAAAGGGTATTTTAATAAGAAATTATGGGATAATGGGGAAATTAGCAAGTATGTAGTGGGGGATGAAATGAAATGATGGGAAGTTAATTAAATCAGCTTGTGAACATCTTTTCACTTTCATAACTGCTCCTACACTCTGAAACATAGGATTAAGCATGATAAATGTGCTTATGCTTTGACAACCTTGTATTTTTGCAACCTTTCTTCTACCTACCCTTTAGTTACCCTAACATTTTTTTTTTCACTTAGTTGGGTGCATTTAAGCTAGCACACCCTTTCTTTCCTTTTGTTTTGACAAGTAAACTATCTAATTCTAACCTTATATCTTCCCATGGCTCAGATTAAGCTTACGAGTACATTTTATTTCTCTACCTAACTACCGATCTGCCAAGATTAAATAGTTTGGCTAGATCTTTATTCTCTATCTATAAACATGAAATTTAAAGCGTGAACTAGTCAAGATTAAACAGTTTGACTATCATGGGTTGTGGCATTTATGACAAGCTGCACACAACCATTATTTTGCACAGTAAAGTAAAAGTAGTGGCACTTGGGCTTGCACACTTTCATGATCTATTTTTGTTTGAGGTTCATATTTTTTTTGTCATTTGATATTTCTTTTAGGACATACCCTCTTTATATTTTTTAATTTTTAAATATGGAAAACATTTTGTAGAAAGCAAAAGTATGTACAATATTACAAGACTAACCATAGCCAATTCAAAATTATGGATCCTATTATTATAGGACCCTAATAGTGGCTTCACATGGGGATGGCATTTCCTGGTGACATGTCAAGAACTTTAAGATCAATAGCCTTTGAATTGTGACTACAGTTACCCTGTAAACTGTTCTTTTGTGATTTTAGCCTTATTCATACTTATGATGATGTAACTTTCAAAGCTCAGGGCCTTCTCTCTGGTCTTTAACTTCAAAAGATTACCATCCAATCCAATCTACACTCTGCAATGTTATGTACAATGATGCACAATAAAGTGAACTATTGTTAATCTGTGGAAAAGTAATGCTTCAGCATTCTACCATTGACAGGTGCTCCTGGTAGATCTGATCCATCTATCTCTCTCAAGAAAAATGCATTTTTACCCTTGTAACTATAAATGACATAAGGGTCCTACCATAAGAAATCAAATTTTCCATGTTTGCATTTGTCTTCTCTTCTTGAATCCCACTTAACAACTTTATCACCTATGTAAAAGTCATCAGCTGTTATGCTCTTAACCTACAAATGATACCCAAATACAGAATATGCGAAGAAAAGAGACCGAGAACACAGAATATGCGAAGAAAAGATACCCAGAACACAGAATGGCAATGATTTTATTATTCAGAGAGTAATGTTCACTTGCCTCTTCGAGGGGGCA
>APFE031328446.1:0-14991 GCA_000404065.3 Pinus taeda | reverse complement strand
TGAACTAAGGGATTATGAGCAGTCTTGTCACCATCTACATTAACTACAACAACTAGTTGGGACGCCTGCCAGAGGAGGAACGATGGAGTCGCCTAGAAAAATAGAATTCATGCCAAACCATCCATGGTTATGTATGGGTTAATGGAAGTTATGGGGTGCATTATAACCATGGGTTAATGGAAGTTATGGGGTGCATTAAAGGCCCTATAGCAGACTCGTTATTTGTTGACTTGGGAAGTTGCATTAAAAATGAAATCGAAAGGTACCGTTGCAGTGAAAGGTTTTTACATTGACTTTGTTGGCACAAAATGACAAGTGCCATAACACTGTTTGATTTGTATAAGCATCATAAAAAGTTTGTCCTTCAAAAAACGAATAGTCTAACAATGCACTAAATCCAAATAATAATTGCACATAATTTTCCCTTCTATTCTCGAGGTAGCCAAAGGGATGACTCATTTCGAAAAGTCGCGTTGTGAAGCTAGGCCGCACAAAATTACAAATGCCATTTTCACTAAAAGAGAAGAATTATATGCACAAAATGACGACGGCACACAAAATTACAAATTCCACTTTCGCAATAAGAAAAATTATGAGCCCGCACAAAACAACAAATGTCATTTTTGCATTTTTGCAATAAATAAAACTGCCAAATTTGGGTCAATGTCACTTTTTCCAATTTTTTTTTATATATTATGATATGGATCACAGAAGCTTAAATTCAAATTGAACTGAGGGATTATATACATTGAACCCTCATTCATATAAAACCTCATAAATATTTTGTGGCATGTACTGTCTAATCTTTTTTTTAGAGAAAAGACTAATAGAAATGTGATGTCTCAGTTACAATTGGAGTGGAATATTTCCTTCACATTCATGCTAACCTCAACTTTTGAATGACTATTGACCAAGGATTTTTAGTTTGACTTATCAAAATAAGTATTTCACATATGCTAGTAATTGCACCGATAGATGCAAAGAACATCGAAAGCTCAAGAAGTCAAAAACTACTAGCACTGACAGATGCAAAGAACGTAGAAAGCTCAGGAAGTCAAGAATAGAAATGCAAGGAAAAAATTGAAGTGAAAGTTGTATTGAAGTGGTGTCTAATATCAAACCTTGGACCCTCTTGCTCCTGATGTGCAAGATGTAGATGAAAATTCCGAGGTTATGTTGCAAGATCACGGTGTTCTGTCGCAAAACGTGCGTTGTTGTGGTACTTTCACCAATGGAAATTGTTTAGTTTTTGGTGATATGACATGATTTAATTTTCCAAATCTCATCCATTCACCACACAAATTTTATGAAACCACAAGAAATTGTCATGTTAAAAAGAAACACAATTAAAGAAACTCTAATAAGGTGCTCTAAGGATTTCTCAACAAATAACTCATGTTTTTTTATCGAGAAACACAAAACATACCTCCCTCTCTTGATCTTCCATGTCACTCCTTCACTTCATGATTTCTATGGTCTCCATGGACTTCAACAACCTTTCCAATAAATTATTCATCCTCTCCTGTGTCTATTCAAGGAATTTCAGGTCGCTTTTCGCCATTAGATATTTCTTGCACATCAAAACACTTAGGACAATACTAATCACATTTAGCTTCTTTGCTACTCTACTTGATGCTTAAAATTTGATTACCATTGCTATCTTTTTTTTAACAACTCTGCAATTGGTTGCCTTTCTCCTGCTACGAGGTCACCATTTAAGGGAATTTAATTTTTGACCTACCAAATCCATGGCACTAGCTATATAGTTCACCAATGTTAATTACTTTTAGCAATGGTTGATATATAGATTTTGTGTTTAACTCAGATCTGAAATAACATGCTTTCCTCTTTAAGGCACTGGAGATACAATTCACCATTGTTAATACCTTTAAGTAGTGGTTGATACGAATATTTTGTATGTTTAACTAGGATCTAAAATAGCATGCTTTCCTCTTCAAGGCTATTGTCATCTTTGCTTGCCTTCTCCAAGTTGCACCTAGAAAATATTCAACGTGCCACCAAATTTCCTTCCAATATCTACCATGCATTAACCAAAGTTAGTTCCTATCAAATTGAATGTCCTCCATCGTCCAACCATATTCATGAGTGTGTTTCCAATCTGCTCTCCCTTTGAGCAAGCGATTAAATGACACAGAGGAACTTAAATGTTGATTTAGATTGTTGATGCGAACAATTATATGATGATTTGATCCACGACCATTAACACCATTTTGCTCATATTTATTGACAGAGAATTGATTCAACAAGTCATGACAAAGGTATATAGGATATTTGACTTTGATTGTGCTCCAACTTACCTTGTTCCAAGGTTTCTCCCTTGTTTTCAAGTGCATCAACCATCGTGTTAAAGTGTCGATATACATGATTAAATTATTTCCTCGAAATGCTTTATTGTGTTATCCTTTGCAAAATGGGAGTGCTAGGAGTGCTCAGATTTTCCTTGACTTTCCTTACTTGTCTGATAATTATCATTAAGTCACCAAAAACCATTAACTAGTGAATTCCTTTCGATATAGCTATTACTAACCCTTGCCATAAAGCCAAGTATTATGCTTGGTTATTGTTTGAGGTACCCAATCCCCATACAAGTTTTTACATTTTTTATCATGGGGCCCAAGATTACCCTCCTACTAATGCCAACACAGTTTTTTTCGCTTATTGTTATGATGTAGAATTTTCTCCATAATTAAACCACTATAGAACATTATTGTAAAAAGCACAGAAACCCTATATTATAGTTATTTTAATTACTCAATAATACATTGAGTCTACTTTAGAGTGTAGTGTTCCTTGATAAGAATTTTCATCATTGAATAATACATTGAGTATGCTTTAAAATGTGGTGTTTCTTTTCATAAAAAATTTCCCCAGGTATTATGTTTTCAATGGTTTGTTATTTATTTTATATATATACGACTGTTCTATTTTTAATTTCTGCACATTCTTCTCTCTCATGGATGATTACTGTAATAAATAACCGTATAGGAAATTCAAATATTGGTACCATACACAAGAAAGTGAAATAACGATATACGAAGTTCAAATCCTGGTAATAAATAAATAAGGACGTGAGATAATATATATGAAACCCAAGGGAAATTCCAATGACAATATGTCGCAAATTAAATGTAAAGTGGTTTTGTTCTACCCAATTAAATGTAAAGCATCTATGTTAGCTCGCCAATCCAAATGTTCATGTGAGAAAAAAATTGAATATGGTACAAACAAGAAACAATTATCATTTATATTTTTACGGTGTTCATTTTTTTCAAAATTACACGACCTTCTTTGGCTCTCAGGATGAATTTTTGGCACTCACGATGAATTTTGGAGAATAGTTCAAACTCATTAACATTTAAAAAAGAAAACAATTCCAATGTAACAAGTTGTCAATGGCTAAGTTAATAATTCTAGTTGATTCAATTATGATATCAGTCTTAAACTACAGATATTTAGGCCTACAAAGAATCTCGAGAAGCGAGTATAGAAGCAAATTTCATCATTAGCGAGCATAAATGAGGATAAAAGAAAGTCAATAATTCCATAATCTTTCCGCATTCCTCTCCTTTTTGTAAATTTGCCAACTCCATAATTCAATAATTCCATAATTTTTCCGCTTCCAATTGTGGTAGCATTCCTCTCTTTTCTATAAATTTGCCAACTCACGAAGCTTTACTGAATAATAATAGCAAAGAAATGTTAGTGGTGTAATGTTCTTTTACCATTGAAAATACGACGACATCGGAAAGCGAACAAAATCAAGTTTACAAGAGATTTTTTGGTGTAAATCACATGATATATCATTTGTCGACGCATTTCGAACCAACCAGTGTGGTTCATCGTCGGGACAAGTTGAAGAATCATATCCAACTTTGCATGTTAAATAGTTTTAGCAGAGCCTCCAACGGCTAACTAGACCAACGACTAAATTTGACTAAGGACCAAGGTCATAAAAATAAGTTATTTAATAAATTAAATGGAAGTTAGTTATATTAGTTATCTTAGTTAGAGAATTGAGTAATTAATGATTACTCCATGTTTATTGATGGTACTTGAGAATCAGGTTTGGAAGGAGCAAGATAATGGTGTGAATTTATTAATAATAAAAATTAATTTTTTATTTTAATTTTAGAACTTATTGTGATTTTATTTATATTAAAATTTTTCGTAAAATATATTAATAAATTAATTTTAATATTATAATTATATAAAAAATAATTATTTAGATATGTTTTCTAATATATTTTTTAGCTATTTTATGTTCTTAATTATTATTATTATTATTTTAATAGTGGAAAACATATCATAATTTAATTTTCAAACAAATAGTGAGGATAGTGATTATTGACTACTATTCGCTAATGTAGGTTGACTCATTATTGTTATTTAAAGAAAACCACGCCACTTGCAATTACCCATTGGTGGTTCGTAGGGGGGGAAGATTTCACTCCTGCAAGATGCCTATAAGTCTTGGAACATTAATTTGTTTCCTTACATCCTAAAACGACAGGCTCCTCGCCAAGCAAAAGTAGTTTTCATAATGAGCAAAAGCAACTTATATATATGTGTGTGTGTGTGTTGAAAATGAGTGAACAATGTTATCTCACACATCTGCTTTTTGTTGAAGATGTCCTTATATTCCTTAATGGCAGCCATCAAGACTCATCTAACTTCCATGACATCCTCATCCTTTTTTCCCTGGCTACCGGCATGGAAGCAAATCACTCCAAATCTACCATCACCCTCTCCAATACATCCACCCTAGAAGCCAGAATTTCCCATCAATATTTCCCCTTCCAACATCATCATTTGGAGGATGGCCTCAAGTACCTGGGGTTCCGGATCAAGCCCCACTGCTATAGGATAGCGGATTGGATTTGGCTTGTGAAATTGAGAAGCGGCTGACAAATTGGAACCACAGATTCCTATCAAGAGCTAGTCGCCTTGTCCTCATAAAATCTGTCTTGGAGGCTACCCCCATCTACTGGATGTCGCTGGCCTGGATTCCTAAAGGAATTCTTGCTCGCATTTAGAAGATCTGCTGCAGATTCCTTTGGAATGGTTATAAAGAGGGAAAACCTTTCGCTTGGCTAGGACGGAAGCACATCGCTCTCCATAAGAAATGGGGAGGTTGGGGACTTAAAGATCTCTCTGTTGTTGCCAATGTTTTAAAACTCCGACTCCGGTTCGAAAACGGTCGAGGGTCGGCTCCAACTCTGACTCCGACTCGGTATTGACTCAGCTGGTTTGATTTCAATGACTCGATTATTGTAAAAAATACATAATTTTTTTTTTTTACAATTTTTTTATTTTTATTTTCATTCATGTTTCCAAACACAAAGCTTTATAATATAGAGAGAAGACAACATATGATCAAAGTAGGCTCATGAATATATCCATTATATCAAAATGGCACCCAGTGCACTGTCCAATACAAAATTCATACTTAGCCACCAATGCCAGGATTCTTTTTTGCCTCAGCCTAAGGACAATCAATAGACTACAACAACAATAATACCAATTCTTTGCCCCTTATGAAGTCTCAAAACCCTTCATTTAATTGTGGTCAAGCTCCAGAACAATCAGAGGTAAATATGTATTTATTAGTTCATTGCCAGAACGTTTGGCTTTTTAAAAACATTGTATGGCTCAATGCATTGTCTCAATTTTATAATTCATGCCACTAGGATAACCATATGTCAGCCTTGTAATTTTCAAAACTTTCTCACAGTCATAGATTACTTTAGGGCTATAAATATGCAATAAACAAAAACCCAACCATTGATATGTAGGAGGCAAAACAACTTTTGACAAATATGCTTCAGGATTTTTGTCAAAGACAAAGCCAACTGAGTCATTATCGAGTTGACCGAGTTGTTATTGAGTCGACCGAGTCAATGACTGCCTTGGTAACCCGACCAACCGTTCCGTTTCAGCCACCGAGTCGACTCGGCCAGGCATTGGCTCGGTCTGACTTGACCGAGTCAGAGTCGACTCGGTCTTTTTTTAAAACAATGGTTTTTTCACATGCATTAGCAACCAAGATGGGATGGATACTACTCACTACATAGAACCTCTGGACCGAAGTCACATACCACAAATATATTTGGCCATATCATCTTATGGAATGGATTTGTATACCAGACTGGCCTCATACTGGGGTTTCTATGGTTTGGAAATCTATAATGCACATTATTGCTTTCATTAGAGCAAGCCTCACATGGAGAATAAATGATGGCAATCTCGCCCGTATAAGCATGGATTCGTTGACTAGTGGGTGCATTAGTTACCTCCAGATCTCATCCACTTTCTAAATCAGAGGAACATCAAGGTGATCGCCCAGATAGCAGACATGGAGAACAAATCCATCTTCGAACAGACATAGTCTTCTACTCAAAATCTAGGTATCCATGAACACTGGCAGCAGATCTGGAATGGGTACATAAATGCCCTAAACGAAGCACATGTACGCATTAAGGAGGGCCCCGATGAGCTCATCTGTACCTCGGCTAATCATGGTAAGTAATCCCCAAAAGTTGGCTATTCAAACCTTCTCAATGAATGAAAACCACCTGTTCTTCTAGACTGGTGGCAAAATATTTGGAAGCTCAAAGCACGTCCTCAAACTAGACTCTTTATGTGGAATGTGCTCAACAATAAGACACCAACCAGAGCAAACCTTATGCACAGATCTCACTATGGACCGCATTGGTTTGTTCTTTGTAAACAGGCAGAGGAGACAAATGATCACTTATTTCTATGTGTGCACAACTGTTGCAACAAGTATTACATCTCCTTTCCAATCATGGCAGCTGGCATGGTCCTTCGATTCTTGAAGCATGGAACAACTGGACTGTTGCGAATCAAGATACAAAATCTCTATGTCTTCCTCTCCTTATCTGTTGGTCTATCTCGCTGACAAGGAATGGTATAATCTTCAAAGAAGCAGAGGCACGATGGCCACTCACAACAACAAAGATTATCGCAGCCTACCATGAAATCCTGGATGAATCCCACTCTACTACGATTCGCTCACACACCTCTGAGACAATTGATCACTCCATACCATGGGCATACTTTTATGGAGCAGCCCAATCACAGGGATGCTAGGGGAGGGGGGGTATCATACTATTCCTATTTGAACAACACCATTACAAAATACATCTGGGATTGGGAGAGCGAACCAATAACTATGCATAATTGATCACGTTCAAGCATCTCTTGAATTTTGTATTGGCACACTCATGCATTAATCTACAGATCTTCGAAGACTCCAAAATCATCATTAATTGGTTCAATAACATCAATAGCTGTCATGCTCATACTCTTAGGAACATTTTAGACATCATGGAATTCAAGGCACAATTTAACTCTATCACCTGTCAACACATTTACAGAGAACATAACGAAGATGCTGACAAATTATCCAAGGAGGCCACGACACACCCCAAAGGCCTGTGGATGATTCAGGAACAGTATGGTGCATAATAGTATCAGTATTATCACTGACCCTACATAGATAGAGCATATCCTAGGGCGGACAGTCCCTAAATTTTTGGGTTAGTTTACAGTTGATACACAATATCATTATATGTATATATTTATGTTTTTATTCTGCATACTAGACAAGATGAACACCATGTGAGGTGAATATGTACAACTTTTTTGGGAATGGCTTCAGCCATAACTCATATATTTTTGACAGCTACTTTGACTGGCCTAGGCCAAATAGTTATGCATATGCCATTGGCATCTACTATATGTAATTTTTCAATTAATGAAAGATTACGATTTTTCCTTGGGGAATATGAATATATATATATATATATATATTATATTAATATATATATAATATATATAATATTTATATATATATATTATATATAATATTCTATATATATTTATATTAATTGATTGGAGATAAAAAATTTATAATAACAATTTTATAATATAATGTAAAATTAAAATGTATTTTTGAGTTTAACCTTTTGTTATTCGAATTTTTTGTTGCAAATATTGAGAGGGGGGTGAGTTAGTATTTCTTAGCAATTAGCACTTTTTAACCCTTTTCAGAGCATTAGTTATTATTCAGTTATATTAATGTTCTTCTTCAACAATTATAAACAGTAATCAATAATAGAAAACACCATACAACAATTAAGGAATATAAAACAATAGACACAAATATTGTTAGGTGGAAAACCCCCTCCGAATCAAAAACCACTAAACGCTTCACTAGTAATTTCCATTTTCTCTCTTTAAAAGAAATATTAATTACATCAAATTTTCAACTACAACTGAGGGATGCGTCAACACCCTAATTCACAAGCCACAACCTGTAGGATGCTACTCAATCCTAATATCTTGTTGTAACTAGAAGGACACCCCAATGCCCTATAGATCAGGCCACAACCTGTAGGATGCTATTAAACCCTACTATCTTGTAGCAACCAGAAGGATTCCCCAATGCCCTACAGATTAGGCCACAACCTAATGAGTGCCCCAACACTCTATTTACCAGCTATTGTCAAAAATGATTCTCCTCTCCCATGTTAGTTTATCAACCACAACTGAATGGTCACAATAATACCCTGTGTAGGATACTACCTGCCCTAGCATAACCCTGCCACCTTGAAGTGTTCTCAAGCCACAACATGAAGTTCGCTCCAATCACTTGCCTTGCACCACCCTGAAGAGTTGGCGTACCGCATTTCACAATTTTCAAACTAGATCCCCCTTTACTCTTAATCAATATAAGAATGCTAAATAAAAGATAACGTTGTACTACTCAAGTTGACCACAATGTTGCTCAAGCCACTGAACAACCACTACTCAAACTATCACTGCACTACACATCAAACCTGGTATGCCAATGTTTCGAACTCAAATTTCTATTATTGACCATTGTACATCGTCTCTAGATGCCATTGTACATCCCAACTAAATCATTGGACTAGCTACCACTACTCAACTGCATATCACTATCACTGCACTACACAAATGATGAATAAATAAGCATTAGGAGCTCCTAACGTAGATTTCCACATCACATAACCACACACCCTGTATTGGTGAAAGTGTCAAATCCAAATGTCTGATAATGGATGCCACAGGTCAACCCTATGACCTGCTACCACTACTCTCAAGCTTTTCCTACAGAGATCTACAAAAATATGTTCCTACATTACTGAGCACTGCTCACAATCTTCTATTCATTATTACAACAAGATGATGTGCCCTCAGAAACCTATTACCCTGTAAGGTAGCAATCAAGTTATCCTAGGTTATCATAGACATTATCAACTCAAGGTTCTACTAGTCAAATCCAACATATCAATAACTTGTTATGTGAGTCAAACATCATGTTGTATGTAGAGTGTAAAGTCTATTCAAAATCAAAATATCAACATATGTGTTATGTCTAGTATGTTAAGTCTACTCACACTAAGTCAGGGTCAAGAGTTATTAAGAACTATCTATATACCAAGCCAATTGACAATCACCAAGGGTACATCACTCATCAAATCAAGTCAACAAAAAGATAATTGCAGCATAGTTAAGTTAACTTAGCTTATATAATTGATCATTTTTTTGTGTAATTGTCATGTTGCATGAGATATCAAATCTACTCTTAATGAGTCAAAATCAAAGTATCAATGTTCATTCAAGTCAAGTTAATATGACGAGTTAAGGTATCAAGTCAAGTGGTAATTACATAGAGAGTTACCATAGCAATGAATTCAAGTTAATGTGATGAGACATATTTATTTGGCAGGGTTACATTCACAAGGAAGTATCACTCATCAAGTCAAGATAACAAACAGTCACAAGAGCAAATATATCATTGTCAAGTCAAATCAAAGACATATAAAATCAATTGACAATCACTCACAAGGATATGCTATTTATCAAGTCAAGTCACAAGTTTGATGAGACATATCTATATACCAATAAAGATGCTACAACAGGGCTACCTTTCTTAAGATACCCATAAGGATATGTCAAGTCAACATACAATCATGTCAATTGTTGGTACCATTTCATTTCCATCCTTTTCTTCTAGAAATCCATCATTTGTCTATCATTTTCTCCCATAAACCCCTCATAGTCCATTGAAATTGATTAATCAAAGCATTATAGTTGTTATTTTACATTAAATTTAATTTGTGAATTTTTATGTTAAAAATTAGAAATTTTCAACAAAATTATAGGATGTCATGACTTCCTATAATTGGTTTGTGATGTGACATGTGGCATGGCAGGAAAATCAAAACAGAGGATAGGAACGTGATCTAGGATGTACATACATGGTGAAAGATCTATTTAACAACGAATCTAGAGCTCCTAGATACATGGTCAATGCTGGTCAAACCCAACGTTTTTGGTCACAAAAGCAGCAAAAAGCCAGAGTTACCTAAACTGATTTCTTTTTGTTTTGGAAATCAGTTAAGATTAGGAAAAAAACAAAAATCACCTTTTTTATTGTAAAAGTAGAAACATCTGCATGATAATGTATGTACATTCGATTATAGACTAGAGGGAATGTTAGTGAACAAAGGATAGTAGACAAGCAGATTAAAAGGACTGCGTATTGTTTCCAGAACGTTGCTCTTGCATGTGATTTGATTTCCAGAACTTAATTACAGGCATCATTTCATCATTACAGTGCTTATGCGTTAACGTTTTCATCACTTGAAGTTTCCTAAGTGTGCCATTGAAGCGTGGACAGGCCCTACGTAGAGATTGGTATACTTTTATTTTCATTTCCATAGCGTTTTCAAATCTGAATAGTGTTGAATAGCGTTTTATGTTATTTTCTTGCCTGTGAGATTATTGATTCCATTAGAAGTTCTTGCAAGTATTATTGTATGATTCATGGTGATAGTTTGAAAATTCGATTGCTAGATTATTGAACAAGATCTTGCAAAATATTTGATCGACCATTGAATTTCGAAGTATCTCTGTGGATTCTGTTTTCATGCATTTGAGTTTTAGTGTGCTTAAAAGAGTTTTTTGTTTTCATGAACGCTTAGTGTGTTAGCTGGAAAGAGCTTTTGTGAATGATATCCTTGTAAGAGGGTTGAAAACTCAGACTAGTAACACGCTGTTCTTTAGAACAGTTAATTAAATTAGATGATCTGAGTGTTAAAGTGTGAAATGAAACATATTTCAATCTCCTATAAAGGAGTGTTGTAGCCTGTCACAGTAGACACTTAGTTAGGTAGATGAGATCCTTTTAGGTCTATAGACTTTAGACACGTGCCTCTAAGTTTACCTACCTTGGTTGACATTAAATTTAGTCTAATCTAGCACCCTAGATTAACCACTACATCAATATATAGTTTTCACTTACAAGTATCATATTATGTAACTGTTACTTCATTGAAATGTCAATTACAATAATATATAAGACCATGGTTCTGTCTAGATCTGAGAGTCCAAGTTAAGGTAAAATTTTCAATTATCATGTCATAAGTCATAGGTCTTTGTCACATTGTTATTGCATATAGTGTTGAGAATCCTATAATAAGGATGACTATAATAGACCTTAAAACACACCCTACATCCTTGCTTGAAATAGGTGTGGATGTCACCTAAAAGGAGCCTAGACTCTCTCTATCCTCTAGAATTTCCTCGCTACCTTCAAAGAGAAAACATGAATGTTCGCTGCCCTAATGTAGTGTTACAGGTTTGTGATGTAGTGAAAAGTGCTTGGATCAATCTCAATACAAGGCCTAGATCACTCAAGCTACCCTTGGATTTGCCATAGAGAAGTGACGACACACTAATGGAGGCTTCTTGGTTTGATGCCCTAGGAAAAACAGAAGAGCCCTAACCGTAGAGATAACAGGGCCAAAATATTTTCCAAAAATATCTTGCAACCAACACCAAATCACATGAAACACATACCTACAGAGACCGAGTTAGAGGAGGAAAAAACCACAGACATTTGAGAGTAGTTTACCAAAAAGTGACTCGCTGCCCTAGCTTCTTGAGGTAGGCCGAATATCACAGAAGTCAACGAAAATTTCAGAGCTAAATCATCTGCTTGGTTGGTGTGATTTGAAGGCTTAAAGATCTTTCTTTTATAGCTTTTGGTATCCTAATTAGGGGCTTCATTAGGTAGGATTTTAGGATTTTTTAAAAACAATTTTCCTTTTAATAAGATTAATTTAATTTAGTAGTTATTATTGAATTGTTTGTTTAAGCCTTAAGGAATTGGTGTACTAACCCTTATAAATATTTGTCTATAAAAAAATTCAATTCCACTAATATTTTAAAATCAATGATTGACTTAGTGCATATGATCTTATTGTGAATTCAATGATTGGTTTATTGTCTTTGGTTCTTGGATTATGTAAATTATATGTGGTGAGATTACAATGATAAAAAATATCATATATTGACAATCGTAGGAGGTGTCATGTCACGACCCCTTGGCGTTTTAGCCTAGAAAATGGGGTCACCAACATAGATTGTGAATATCTCTCAAACTAGGAGGCCTCTTGAGGCATACCACATATAAAAAACCATATTTTTGAGGAGAATCTAATGACATAAATTTCCGACCCAAACTCAATTATTTGTCCTACCAAAATCCCTTGACAAAGTTGGGGTATATCCTCAGTCCAAGGAATCAAAACCCTGGGACTTGGTTTTTCAATCATCTATAGTATAGCTTCCATCTTGATGTAATCCAACAATTAATAAGAAACATTCATTAACCATTTGACAATAATGACTGGTGTTTTTGGTCAATGTCAAACCCAACCAACTCCATGGGTTGACATCAATTACAACACCATCCAACAATCTCCCCATTTTTAATTGATAGCAACACATGTACTCCTCCTACGCGTAAAACTCCCACTGACATCATGCTTCACCTCCTTCTAGAGATTTCAATCTGCTTCTCAAGTTTTTCTCTACCCCTTTGACATCAATGGAAAACGGTTATTAACCCTGAGAATTTGTTTGTCAATCATAAAATTGTGCCATATAATTATGCATAGACTCCCCCTCTACAAACTTCAAGGCTTCAACAAGCCAGATTGTTCAAAATAATGATTCACCTAATGAGTCATCCTGACTTGATTCCTGACAACCTGTTATGAATCCTGAAAGCATGACTGTTGGGACTTTCTTGTCTTTCTGCACTTTTTGTTGATCTTATACCTATTCTTCCTATATTTTTTCATCCTATAGTTGTTTCCTCTTCCAAACCTTTTTATTCGCATCATCAGTATTCATGATTGATTCCATTTTGTTTCTATAGCGATGAGCGATGTGTCCATAATTATGACACTTGTAATATTCCATATCTGGATGGTACCTGCATTCTTGAGCTATGTTTCCATGATTATGACATTTAAATAATTCAATGTCATCCATAGAATATGCCATTTGATATCTGTCTCGAGAACCTACAAATTTGCTTCTAGGGTTTTGCAGATAATAGTTGTACCTGCCAAAAATTTCACAATCCCTAGCCATATGTCCATAGTTAGCACATAAAAAGAAATAACCATTAAATAAATGTAAGCACCTGAATAGTTAATTCAGATGTGATGGTCCTTGATAGTTGTATATGTCAACAACTTTACAATCCCTAGCCATATGTCCATAGTTAGCACACGAAAAACAATAACAGTTAAATAAACAAACATACCTCAAAGATTTTTCATTCTTCTTTGCAGGCGGTGTTGTATTCTGTTGTTGTCCTTTGTTATTGACTGCTTTGGTCTTGTTCTTTGGAGTTACGACATTCTTCTTTTGCTTTTCACTTTGATCAACTTCCTTCCTAGAATCATCCTGTGAAGATGTGGAGCTTGTACCTTCATCAACTAGATATTTACCATAAGTTAATTGCCTTCATTTTTTCTTCTTCATTTGTCTTATGTTGTAAGTGTTCATTTTGTGATCCCTTGATTTTTTCGATCTCATCACGGGTTGCATCAACTATTCCTTTCTTTTGCGCAAGGTCTTCCCGAAATATGTCCTTCAACAATTTCCTTCTTTCTTCCTCTTCTTCAACCTGTAGCTTGATAAGAGAGGCGTTTTTAACTTCTTAGTTGAGTACATGTATTTGTTCCTTTTTCTTCTCAATCTCAATCCTAAGCCTACTTAGTTCAGTGGAAGAGGTTTCCAATTCCTTTTTTTTGGTCAAATGCGGAATTGTATATTTGATCAGACCCCTTCCTTTCAATTTCTGCTTCTTGCATCTATTGTTTGAGCCAGCTAATCTGTGCAAAAGGCATGTCAATTTCTTGCCGTTGTTGTTGGACTTATCTCTTGAGGTCTTATGTCTCTGTATTCTTGACAGTTCTAACATTGCTAATCATCTTCTCAGACTCTTCATTTCCTTGATGATTTCTTTTGTTGTCTTAATTTATGCTTCGAAAAATCTTATCTTTTACTTTTGAATTTTTAGTTCCTTTATCACCTTGATCACTTGATTTTGAAACTATGTATTAGTCATGTCTCCAATTTCTTCATCATAATAAGAAGTATTCGAATTTTCAATAACATCTTGACCTGATTGTTTTGTTGAATAGAGATTATGAAGCTTTTCCCAAAGAGCTTTAGTTGTTGAATTGAACATTGACTATCTTTTAGTTTCACATAATTTGGAAAAACATTCAAAATTGCATTCATGGCCTTTGAATTGTACCCTTTAGCTTCATCGATAGACGTGTTTCAAGAAACACCCATACTCTATGTGCTAGCAAATATACTTCCATCCTGGATTCCCATATCTAGTAATCATTTGCATCAAAATCAGGGCTTGGTACACAAAAATCATGTTCTTCATATTTTGTTGTACCTGTGCCTTCCTTTGAAATTCTTACGACATGATTCCTTGACTTTACCATCTGTATGCT
The DNA here is from genome assembly GCA_000404065.3 of Pinus taeda. Lineage (NCBI taxonomy): Eukaryota > Viridiplantae > Streptophyta > Pinopsida > Pinales > Pinaceae > Pinus > Pinus taeda. Next base: position 88 of record APFE031328446.1, on the reverse strand, counting down.
ATGAAAACTTCCTTCCAGTGGTTAAGTTGTTACTAAAGGAACCAAGATCTGATACCAATTGTTGGAAATACTGAGAGGGGGGTGAATC
>APFE031328445.1:0-11693 GCA_000404065.3 Pinus taeda | reverse complement strand
TTTTGAGACTGTAACATCATCTACTACTATAATTTTTTTGACACACATAAAGCAAGAATAGTAGTTGCACAGTTCAATGGACTGCCCTACGCATGGGAAATGGTGATTCAAACGCTTCATACAATTATTGCATATAAAGTAGTGGGAACATTGTGGTAGATGATACCACATACACGTATCACAATACTTTTTCTTGAATTTCCAAATATATGAGACATATTGACCATTCCAAAGTCTCCAAAGCTTGAACATACTCGTGAGTCAAAGTGAATCCAGTACAATTTTACTCCAATTTGCCTATAACATAATCTTTTGACTGTATGCTAAATACAAGATTTAATGGAATGTCCCCATTTTCGTTAGAATTTCTCGGATTTTTTTTTTTAATATTTGGCAGTTTATTAAGTTCAAAAATTTATTTTACAATTCAGTGTGAGGGGATGTGTATTTATATCTTTAAAATAAAAATAAAAAATAAAAAATATATTCTAAATAGAAAAAATCAGGTTGACTATAATAATAAAATGAATATGCCTTAAAGTAATTAGAAGTAAAAAATGTGTACATTAATCTATATACTTTTCAAAAATATTTTAACTTAAAGATTTAATAAACTATTATGGAAGATCTATGATTAACAATTTATGTCCATGATCAACTTCATACATACTAATGTAGAAAAAAATTGTTAAAAAAATATTTTAAGTTATATATATAAAATATTGCAATATGGGTTATCAATAAAATATTTTATATTATCAAACATATATTTAAAAAATACATTTAATAAAAAAAAAATTAATTAATTTGGGTGATAAAATCTCTCTATGTAAATGTTATGTAAATATTAATGTCAATTACGATATAATTATATATCATTAAAAATATGATATATCATGAAAATAAATAATTTTTTATGGTTAAAACTTTTATTTGGTCCTATATATACTCTACTAGTACAACCACAATAAAAATAGTAATGTGGTTGATATAGTCGAAGACTTCATAAATATAACCGAAAAAAACTATTGCAACACAAAGAATGCCTTACTAATGCACACATTTACACTTACTTGATTAACCATGTACAAAAAGGTTATGGGTAAACTTTAACTTAAGAAAAAAAAGAATTATAAATGAATGTTACAAATAATAATGAGGAACTTATCAAGGAAGAACTTATTAGAATCGGAATAATCTCAAATCCCTAGTAAATTGGTGGGCGGGGAGTCTCATTAGAATTGGAATAATCTCAAATCCCTAGTAAATTGGTGGGCGGGGAGTCTCGTGGCACAAATATAATTTTTTAAATTTATTAAAGGTCAGTGCAACCTAACACACTCTTTAATACACTAAGTTGATAAGCATTAAGACTAAGCATATGCTGAACATATTTCTTTGAAAATCAATATAAGCCCTCAATTAAAAAAATAAACCTAAGCCACCTTAAGTTCAAATAAGAAGTCTTCAATTAAACATTCAAAAATACAATTTAAACAATAAAAAATAACATTATATTTTGCACTCTAAAAATTTTGTAAGTAAAATAATTTGATCTCTCAACTCATTAGATTGGTACTTAATATGGATTAAATTGGTCATACATAAGATTCAAATTGATTATACATAAGATTTACACAAGTGGAAACCACAAGAATTCTGAAAAACTTCGCAGGATTGTAGAAACTAAACTTTAGAGTCGAATTTGTTGACATCGTCATCGTGAGCACGCTAGTCTCGTCAAAATGGAAGTCGTTAAAGATAATAATGTTCAGGGCAAGCTGGGGCTTACAGGGACATCTGACACCCCAAAATGCCAGAGAAAATATGGCAAAAATAAGAGCAAAACATGATACACAGAGCAGGACATGACAATAATGTGGCCAGACCTTTCTCCCGCTAGAATCATCGTCATGAAACACTTATTTTGCGATGGAATTGACGTGAGGCCATTTAGTTCCACTGTGGTTTTCAATGGGGATATCCTTGCCCAAAAATGGGTGCCCAAGGAAGCCCTGGAGTGGCACCCCGAGAACAACGTCGACATCAACCAGTGTGAGGGAAATCCAAGCGGAGTGAATGGAGAAAGGCGTATTGTCGCCCTCTGGAAATGAGTCCCTCGACGTTGGGATCTATACAAAGTGGAGAGGCCTCCATGGCATCAACAATGATGATGTGCCCCCATACTCGTCACCTCCGACTCTGAGTATGACTTCACATGAAATTGCATTTTCACAATATTTCCTGACCCAACTTTGAATCCCCTTGTCACATCTGGCATTGGTAAATCCGACAGCCTAACTTGTGGATCATCCACACACTTAGGCTCCGGTTAATGGTCCAGTTGCTTCTCTTGCAAATATAGCTCCCTATTTTCGCAAGCCAACGAAGCCACTCTTGATTGAATTTGAATCGAAGGTGGTCAACCGCCATTTATAGTCTACCATCTTCGTCCATGGTATCAAAACATCACTGATCAAATAAGACCAACCAATCATATGAGAAACTAGAAATGATGAAAGTGTTCCTAAGAAGTTTACAAGAATATGCCTATTGGATTGGAGAACCAAAGAAGGAATAGAAGGAATAGTTGTGTGTTGCTCAGCTCCACTCACAATTGGTAGCCATTGTAACTAGAAAAAAAAGAAGAAGAATAATATCAATGATAATCCTTGGATTATATTTGGCTACTTAGAAACTCAAAATATCATATCGTTGCAATTGATTATATATCAATATAAATGAGGGATGATTTGGCACAGCGTTGTGCAGGAGGAGACCAAGTGCTAGTGTCCGGCGTCAACAAAAATAGATGGTTCCTGCAACAAACATTAATTATGACTCTAGATGTGCCTCCAATATCATAGAGAGCGAGATCATAGATAATAAAATTAAGTTGTCTGGTTCCTCACATGTAAACGACTAAAGATCCTTCCAGAATCGACGATGTTTGATGGTGCGACCCAACAAAAAACTTCCCACCATCAAAGGATGCTTGCAACATAGAAAAAAGTTTCAGGAGTTACAAGAAAACATGATCTAGATCTAGATTTAAGGATTTTCATCGGAAACCCTAAAAAAAACATGACTTCCATGGAGTCGTCACCCGCTCTAATACCATTGATTTGGATGTGGGGAGACAAGTATAAACACCCAAAGAGAAGATAAAACACAAAAAACACATAAAGAAACATTTAATTTAATGAAAGAAAACTATTCCATCTACTTTGTGTGGACGAATATGTCCTCTTACAAAGTGAGGCTTGTTATTTGTAGCCTTTTTTAGTTATAGTACCATGAGTAGATACCATGTGTGAATACCATGGGTAACTACCAAGGATGGACAGAACTTTCTATTCAGATCACTTTTCTTTTGTAATAAGCATTGGAGCCAACTTTGTGATAACATAGCACAATGACAAGGTCCTTCATGTGACCTTCCTATACAACCTAAGTCCCAACCCTTTTGACATTCACACATAGCTTCTATCCATCGGGACAACTCATCAATCAAATGGGCCACTTCTATATTTCCTATCGGGAATTTATTCCCACTTTACATGTAAGCCCGAATCTACATCATCCCAACCTTCCTCAACTATGCATTCAAGCATTCTTTACGGGATTTCCTTTCTAGGATGATGTAAGCAGGTTTGCGGGCCTCGACTCCACTTGGCTTGCTTTGCAGTCTCTTTCTTGTACTCGACTTGGCCCACATGCTACATCTACCCCGTCCTCAACAGTCTGGTCCTCTCCTATTTGCATAAAGGATTCCTCCTCTAGGAGATGGAATATAGGAAATTAAACTATTTTTGTCAACGACTGATCCCAGATCCCATCAATTGTTAATGCTAACCCTTTTTCAAAGATGTGCATGCCCTTTCCTCCGGGATGAGTCAACAGTACTAGTGGCCCACTTTACTCTACCTTTTCCATACATCAAGATTGCATGTCAGATGCTTTTCCTATTGGTTGAACTCCACTGCATCAACCTAATGCTTAGTGAGCTTGAGTGCTTCCTTATGCGCTCCTCTCTCGACCTTCTAGGATGGAACCTCTAGCCCGACACTGTCAAGTGATGGACTCTTCTAACATAACTAAATTTATGTCTCTTGACTTCTGTTAATTAACGCTTTCTTCATCGAGGCTAAAAAATCTAAGTCTTTCACTCTTCTCTATTTTACTTCATGCTCGGCTTCCAGTCCATTTTACTCTAACATTGACCTTATGTCTTCAAGCTTTCCTTTTTTCTTGTACTTAATGTTTGACTTCTTCCTCAAGCTTAAACTAGCACTCCTCCTCTATTCGTTTATAATCTCTAGATCTCCATGCTTCCATTGCATCTCTAATCCCTCCCACTACGCAATTATGATTGGATTAGATCATTGATCCACTATGTTGATCAATGATCACTTGATAAATTTTTAAACTTTAAAGGGACTCTAGGCCCTTCTCTAAACGATTTCTACTTCCTCTGTGAAATCAATTCCTTTGCATTTAAATTGTATTCTCTGATGCTCTCCCTCTTGAGATTAGATTCACATGCAACACTCTTAATTCACACACTCGGATCTAATATAATACATAGGCCTAAATCCATACATTAATATAGGATTCACACAGTCTTTTCATACTCAAACAAAGTGACTAATTTCATTAATATTCACACAATGTGTACATAATCGTTACATATGAGGCCTTTTAATGATCTAGTTTGATTTACAATGCAATTGGAACTTCTTTCCTTATGGCCATCCTTGGCCTTGGCTTTGTCAATCCTCTTGACTCTCCTCTAACACTCCTACATACATTTTTTCTTCAATTTACATAATTATATAAAAGAGGATTCTGACCTAAAATTAGTTCAAATCCATGAAATCCTCAACAAACCCTTATTCTAGGATCCTCTAGATCCACCTATCCTCTAAGATACCTAACTAACTCTAAATTCACTCAAAATTCTCGATATATCTTCTTAGAAGTAGATCTAGTTATAATATTCATAATTCCATCTAATTTTACTAAAAAATATAAGAAATAAAAACAATTACATTCAATTAGGAACCAACTCCCATGAAAAGGAAAGACCCCTAAGTCTAGTCAAAATGTATTTTGACTTGGAGGTAAGATGCTCCTACATCATACTCCTAAGCTGAAAAAAATTCATGGTCTTCTGGCCATGTGTGTTTCGTATGTTGATGAAGTCATCCTAGATCCAAAAATTTAGTTCATAGATGCCTATATGGTCTGCTACTTTCCTCTATTTCCTTTATTTCTCTAGGCTTCCACAATTTTTGTTGCTTCTACCCATTTTCTTTGTTGATACAAATTTCTTCAGTTAGTTTCATCTTCATGTTATTTGTCCTCCTCTACCTATAGTAACTTCTCCTGAATGTATTCCTCATCAACATTCACAATTCATCAATCACTTTATCAATAGTCTTTGGATGAACTTCATTGTTGTCATTGTCCTCAAGCTATTGCATATGATATTCTATCATAAGAGCTATAAAACTCTTGTCAATCGACTGATCATATTTTGTAGTCCTCTCCTCATTGTTTTTAACACAATTTCCTCTAATTTTGTTTTTGTTGAATATGCAGTATTTAGCTTTCTATCATCTCCTCCAAGAAATTCAACTCCTCATACAATTTAATAAAATCAATTTGAATTGTACATATGTCCTCCATGCAATATCCATTACTTGGATCTCCTGCCAACCATTCCTCCAAAATTTCTATCTCACCTTCATCTGTTCTTTCTCCCTCTGACATGATATTTTCAATTAGTATTGAAATCTTCTCAAGCATGTCTTCATGAAGTAATTTTCCACCTTCTGATTTTATTTCATCTTTTGTACTCACATAATTTCCATGAGGTGATTTTGATACATCTTCCCGTAGAACAACAATTAAGGTCTATTCTCCTTCAATTTCCTCTATCATAACAACTTCCCTATTAAATCCATCATGTTCAAAGTCAATAAGCACATACTCACAAAATTTCTCCATCTCAACCATCTCTTCTAGAAGTCTCATTTCTCCATTAACTTACATAAGCACATCATTAAATGTTGACCATCACCTACCAATACTGCATTCATACACAAAATGTTACATTGAAAAATATAAGGATCTTCATCTAATGCTTCAATTTCCTCATCTTCATGTTGATCCAAACTAATCCCATACACCATCGAGTTGTCTATAAATTCTTCCTCGACATTTCTAGCTTCTTCTGCATCAAGAAATAAATTGTGTTAAAAGACAATCATTTTATACTCAACTTCCCTGAGTTCTTCCTTCAACCTGTCATACATCTTCTTCCTCAACTTCCTTTGCAATGGATGCCATCTCACCTTTTTCTCCTTCATTATCTAGCCATATATCTGGTCTTCCTGGATTCCTTTTAGTAACTATTTCAAATGATTGAGTTCTATTCTTAACTAAACCATCTCTTTCTTAAATTCATCATCACTCATCCTCTTTATGCCAACTGCTTTGGAATTTCATTTCATCTAATTATTACTTCTTCTCTTTGAAGTTCCCTTAACATGCCCATTAGTATCCATTCTTTCCTTCTTATGTGAAATCTCCTTTTCCACTTGTGAGCTGCAACAAGTCTTCTCCATATTTTCAACAAGCCTGCCACTTGTCACAATACCAAGTCCTCCTCTTGGTATCCTTCTTTTCTCTTTCTCTTGGATATTCTACCCACACTCATAGTGGAACTACCTTTTACAACATCTACCCAACCTCAATTGTTGGGAGTTTTCTTCTTCCATTTCACTATAGTAGAACCTCCCGTTCCTTCTTCTAGAGAACGTCTGCTCCTCATATTTCAAAGTTGTTAGGATTTTGCATCTTCATCCACTCTCCTTTCTGTTCCTCTCTTGAGAAATTTGTTGTCCTCTCTTCAACAATTTCATCTTGTTGTTGGAATTTTGTCACAATTCCTCCACTTGAGAGCTATGCTTGCTCACTCTCTCTACCATAGCTTCATGGTTACACTATTTGATACCAATATTCCTTCTTTGTTACTTGAAAAAAACATTTATTGATTACCAGAGTTAACACAAAACATAATACATATTTTATAATACCTATACCAATATCTTATGATTCAACAAAATTCCTTCTGGTCCACTCCTCTAAACAAATCCTCCTCCAAAGCACTTATTCTTTGTACTCTTCAAACAATCCTCCTTAAGAGTGCATTAACTCTTTCAACCTCCTACAATCACCTGTTACGCCTCTGAATCGTTGCATCATAATGCAAACCTACCCTTCAATTTCTTCTCAAGATATTTGTATCTTTAATTTTGTTGTCTCTTCCTCCATCATTGCAATTTTGATTCAAAAACATTTTGTTCTTCTTCCTCGCAAAATCTCAAGTTTTTTTCCTCAAAACTTCACCTTGTGGTCATCAATCTTCAACTTAATATAAGTTGCAAAAGAAATGAAAAATTACCTCTTTTAGACTCCTCCAAATATGATCCTACTACAACACCTTTCTCCACAACTTCTCTGCTAGTATCTCCTTTGTTGGTTTGCTTCTAATGCTACCACTATTTCTTTAATAATTCAAACAAGTAGGTTTAAAACCTACTCTTATACCACTTTTGATGTAGACTCGGCTAGGATCTTATCAACATCCTAAATTTCTGGCTAACAGGTGCTTCCATTAATCCACCCCATGAAATAAATCCCATTTATGCCCAAAAACTACTCATTTAAAATTAAGTGGGAGGATCCATAAGAGTATATCAAACCCTTTTCTAAAACTACCGAATTCAAGAGATTATAACTATAGCCACCAAAGCCAAAAGCTCTGCATATATAATATGGTTGAACCCAAAAATTTGTGTAAGAACCACTATTCCCTCGACTTCTTCTATATAATAGGCGCATAGGAGGAATCATAATATAAACCCCTTTTCCTTTATAATAGTCGTGAGAGGCAAGCTTTGTGATAACATAGCGCAAGGAAAAGGTCCTTCATATGACCTTCCTATACAACCTAGGTCTTGACCCTTTTAACATTTATACATAGCATTTATCTGCCGGGATAGCTCATCAATAAAATGGCCCACTTCGATTCTTTCTATTGGGATATCATTCCCACTTTGCACATAATCCTGGATCTACATCATCCTGACCTTCCTCAACTGTGTGTTCGAGCGTTCCTTCTGGGGTTTCCTTTCTGATATGGTGTAAGCAGGTATGTAGGCCCTAAATCCACTTGGATTTCTTTATAATCACCTTATTATACTTGACTTGGACCACATGCCATGTATGCCCTATCCTCTTCAACTCGACCCTCTCCTATTTGTGCAAATGATTTCTCCTTTGGTAGATGGACTTCGTGAAATGGAAATATTTTTGTCAAATGTTGATCTCGGGTCCTATTAAATTTCCATTCCTATCCCTTTTCAAATATGCTAAATCACTTTCCTTTAGGATGAATAAATAATACTCGTGGCCCACTTCACTGTACCTGTTACGTATACCAGGCTTCCATGTCATTCTATTACTTTTCTTATTGGTTGACCTCTGCGTCAATGCGACATCTAGTCAACCTGTCTACTTCTTTATGTTCCCCTCTCTCGACTTCACAGGATGGAACCTTCAGCTCGACACAATCAAGTGATGAATTATTCTAACATAACTTAATTTATTTTATACATAGCATTTATCAGTCAAGACAACTCATCAATCAAATGGCCCACTTCTATATTTCATATCGGGAGTTCGTTCCCACTTTACACAAATACCTCAATCTACGTCATCCCGATCTTCCTCAATTGTGCGCTCAAGAATTCCTTCCGAAATTTCCTTTCCAGGATGATGTAAGTAGGTATGTGGGCCCCGACTCCACCTGGTTTTATTTTCAGTCGCCTTCCCGTGCTCGATTTGGCCCACATGCTACGTCTACCCCATCCTCATCAGTCTGTTCCTCTCTCTAATACCCTCCTCCCACATTTACCCAAGCTAATCGGTCCATCGGGGTAAACATGTGACCAAGAGTTACTATGATATATCGCAACTCCCTAACTGTAGTTAAGGAAGTGGAACCAACGAACAAACACCTTACAAACCTCCCACAGGTGCTACAGGACCCCCTGGAGCTAATCTCCCACTCCAGGTTCCCAACCCTTGAGTTAACCTATCCTTTTAATGTATTAAACCCCCATTTGCTCCCATGACATGGGAATTATGTGACTGGGACCCTCAAGTCGCTCCCATAATGCCTACAAGGGAGAGATTGTAGTATTTTTCAACTAGTTCTGTGCTAGAGACTGCGATATTTAAGCCACTTTTTCAAGGCTACTCTCTAAACCACTTCCTGGAACTTGATGAGACTTTTCAAGACAATAAATGACACCAAGAAAAAGAATCTAACATAAAACTTGATCAATTACTTGACATAATCAAGCCCATCTATGATAATAATTTCATCAAACATATCACAAATATGAAATCTACAGGTTTCAACAATCTATTTGAGCATAGGGGGCTCATACTTATCTGAGAATCGCCAAGAAGGATTGATGCCTTATCACATTGGCTTCATTATCATCTATTAGGTCACATATTCATTATTCATTCGTTTACAAATCAAAAAATGATGAGAGCCATACATCATCACTGTCATAAATGGTGCTCATAACCAACATATAACCAACAGAAACAACAAATATAAAAAAACCATAAAAACCACATATAAACAAGTATATTTACCCATCAGATACAAGAGGAAATAAGTTATTATTAACTTATGCAAAATGTATCCAGGTTCAGGACTTCCACATACCACTTGACCATAGACTAGGTTGAACTAAATATCTCTTTCAATCAGTCACCCCCATGCCATATTCCAACCATGAATGTGGGATCTCATGGAACACATATAATAAAATAAAACCAGGGCTTCTAGAGGCCAAACCACCTCAACCCTCAACCAATGATTATATCTCATGGTCAAACATCACCAACCATTATTAGATTGGTCTCTACCCAAGTTGTCCAGGGCTCCAAAGCATTTGTTCCAACCAGGGCTTGGGGGACTAGTAACTCAACCCACAACAGTCGCTGGGCTTCTAGAGCGTTTGTCCAACCAGGGCTTCCAAGACTAGTAACTCAACCCACAATCATTGCCAGGCTTCCAGAGCATTTATCCAACCAGGGCTTCCAGTACTAGTAACTCAACCCACTAAGAGATTCCAGAGCATTTTTCCAACCAAGGCTTCCAGGACTAGTAACTCAACCCAAGTTGTTACAAGGCTTCCAGAGCATTTGTCCAACCAAGGCTTCCAGGAACTAATAACTCAACCCACAACCAAAGGAACATGAGAACCACCCAGAAAACAAGAGTACAACCCACAACACCATGTTTATCTAGAAAATGACATGGCTAAGAAAATCCAGCATCAATCTAGGAAATCCTCCATGCCAATAACAAATCATAACCAATAAACCACATGCATATGCCATGCATGCCAAAACTAGCAAGGAAACCCTAAATGCAAATTCATACCTGCAATTTTTTTTTGTATCTATTGATCCTTCTCTTCCTTGCTTGATCTTTTATTTCTTTTGCCTTCTTTCTCCAAATCCCAAGTATGCCGCACTCTTCGAAGAGTGCTCCAAGAAAACTCTAAGTGTCCAAGAGTATGAGAGAGAGAAAATAAAGAGAGAGAGCTTTGAAACTGAACAAATAAAATTCTACCAACTGATCCTCATAAGCCTTTTTATTAATGAGGCCTCTATTTTCTTCATTTTCCATTATTTTCCTTCGTTTTCTTCCTCACATGCATCCTGTGACCTTCCACCTTCCTTTTCTCCTATTTTCCATTATTTTTGTAAATAAAATTCCAATTAATGCATCTTTGCCTTTCCAAAGCTTTTGTCGTTTCTTTTGCTAATTTCCTTAGACATTAATAAACTGACGTGACATCCCACTAGGATGTTCTTCCCACCATTCAACTTGGAATATGTGTCCCATGACCTTGGTCTTATATTTTTCTTACATGAATTTTTACCAGGGATGTTACAAAACCCTCCCGCTTGGGGGAACACTGTCCTTAGTGTTCAATGACACCTACAACCAGGAAACCGCTGAAAAAAACATACTACCTATGGATCTTTATAACACAACTCGTTGTAGTATTTATAATGACATCCTCCTAAAAACATAACAACACACTTCTTACTGGAGCTTTATAACACAACTCATTATGATATTTACAATAACAACCACATATACACTCATGCACATTTTCTAAAATAAAAGGATACAATGCTTGTATCTGCAACAAGGGAATTCAGAGGCTCACGCCTCTGCCCTCAAGGTAGTATCAGGATTCACCTCCTTCAGAGGAAGTCCAAAATCCATTGTCAAAGTCAAAGCTACATTTAATTTCTAGCATTACAATCTCGCGTCACTTGTCCTCTAAGTGAACAATTACTGGCTCATTGTTCCAGGGTGCACTCCCAATGTGCATCTGACTCCATTTGGAAATGCTAATGACCAAAAAAAATCAATCCTCGACCTTCCCTTCTCTTCTACATAGTCCATTGGGCAATCCGGTCACCCCCTTCCATGTAGTCACACACCTTCCAAGTTCCGCTAGCACCCCCATCCTGGGAAGTCCATCTCTTGGCAAGGTTTCGTCACATCAGAAGGTCCAAAA
>APFE031328430.1:0-60491 GCA_000404065.3 Pinus taeda | reverse complement strand
AGGCACCTAGAATACCATAAATAATGGGCGTCACCTTGTAAAAGGACAAATATGTCCTTCAAAATGTAGGATAAATGATTTCTCCATTTAATAAAGTATTATTTTATTTTCATATATTGTTATGTATTTACTGTGTGTATTTTCTATTTAAAGTTTTTATAAGAATTGTTTCAGAGCATATTTGTATTTTCTCTCTCCTACTTTTTGTAAGCATTTATGGTTTCTAAATCTTAGACGCCGAGATCCGTATCAACCTCCCCTATTTTAATCCAAGGATTCAACCATAAATATTGCTCCACAAATGGGTAACCATGTCCTATAATATAAGGGATGGGTTGAATATTGTGAAAAAAGAAAAACATATATTCCTAGTTAGATTGGGTCCATAAACAATGGAAATGAAGCCCATTTATGTCAAACATATTAGTTGATACTTTATTGTGACAATTCTTTGAGTGGAAAAGGTGTTTGAAAGGAAAATCTCATAGTGGATGTATAATAAAGTAATTCCCCTTGATGCCTCATGTACATCTAATATTATTGAGCTATAGTTTATTGAACAAGTAGTATCAATTTTAGACAACATATCAAATGAGCACTTTGTTTCCTATAGAATAGCCATAGTTGGTTTTTCTTTCAGAATTTTATTTTTAATAAATATTTGTTTTTTTCATTCATTCATCTGATAATTTATGATAGTATATTCTTTGGGCATTTGAGTGGGTGGGGTGGAACATGTTCATCATCAATGCCATTATTCTTAAATTGATTGGCATTTCTCTCAACTCTTGTAGAAGTTTCCTAGTTCTTCTTTATACACCCTTTTATTCTATTTTCCTATTTTTATCATTATTGTAGTGTTTTAGTTTCAACTGCTAAAGAGATAGACTAGTGATGCTTACATTATATTTTTTATTCCTAAAATTATCCTTTTTTTATCAAGGCTTTTGTCAAAATTTTAATTTATTGATTCAATATTGACTCAGTCTATTTCCCATCCCATTCTAATACTAAATATTGCAAATCAAGCTTGCTAAGCTCCATATCTTCACATTCCTCTAAGTTTGTTAGGTCCCTAACGTCTTAATCCATTTATGTGTCTTTGTTGTCTCCACCATTATTGTTTCTTCACTTCATTCATTATATCATTCTTTCCCATGTTTCTTATAACTAGTGGGATTACTCCTTAGGATTATTGGTAACCTTGTTTAATGTTTCCACCATCTTCTTGGATAACATTTCATTTCAATTACATGATATTTTCCAATGAAATCAACATCCAAGGAGGGTCTTTTACTGAATTATTTCTTTCTTACCACATTTTCAAAACTCCTAGGTTCTTTCTCCATTTATGATTTAGGGACAGAGGAATATTTATTAAGAGGAAAATACCTAAATATGTTGCCTTGCTAATGATATTTGTGTTGATGTCACTTGTTGTGATGACAATCCTCCTACCAACATCCATTCAACTGAGCCTGTATTAAGAACATGTTTCGGTACCAGAAATACTTGCTCATTGTCCCATGCCTTGAAATGTGTGTTAGTTGTTTGGAAAATACAAGGATGCAAATTTGGAGAATAGTTTCGTCTAAGGAATACATTATTTTAACTATGAATTTTTTTTCTAGTCTCCTAGGATAAACTTTTAGTTGTTCAATATTGTATAAAAATTAAAAATAAACTAAGAAAATATATCTAAAATTGCAACAAAAAATAAAAGAGCAAGGCAGAGCAATAAGAAAAAAACAATGAAAATTGTTTCTACACTTCAAACCATACAAAGTAAAGTGTGCATGTTATTTTGAAGAGAAAACTCTATACTAAACACACAAACCCAATAACCAAAATAAGATAAATTATCTCAGTCCCCATATGATTAACAAAAACAGGTAAACGCATGAGTAATTCACTATAAAATGTATTTTCAAATATTTAAAACCTTTAGTATTAAAGTAGCTTTAAAATATTTAAAATTTATTTAAATTATCAATATTAAAAAAAAATAACACATTTTGAATTAAAATTTACATACTAGCACAATTATATAAATTAAATGGTTAGTGAATGTTAATAATTATCAATACATAATAAAGACCAAAACATTTACTTCATCATACATCATAGGTTGCTAAAATTTCAAATTTTATGAAATTAACATTATTATTATTATCATTATGATTATAAGCTATACATATATTCATTTCAGAAAGAATGAAAAAAGATTTTTATCCATGAAGATTTAGATCCACTTTATTATGGAGTTTCTTAATCTATAAATAGGGTATGTACAATACCATGGACTAGAGCCATGTATTTTCGATATCACATGCCGAAAAAACCATAACTCATTTCAAATGAAACTTGATCATATGATATTTTGTTAACTAGCAGTTCCACCATATGTCGCAAAGAAACACCATAAGGCGGGAGCATAGACCTTTATTTTAGTTTATTTTACAATGGTAAAATTAACAAAGATTTCTTGCATAGAAAAAGGAGAAAGATGGAATGGGAGGGAGTCAAAGGCTTGTTACATTGATATGTGTATTATTATGGAATTGGATGGGACACACATGATTAAATAGTGGGATACATCAAATCATTGTCTTCCTTTTGAATCCCCAACGTTAAACAATGAATTCATCTGATTGTTAACTATTATCCTACAACCCATTCCACAGATGTGTTCTTAAGCCGAAGTGCCAACTATTCCAACAAGAGGAAGAAGGAAATGCTAACTATTTCGGCCATTGTATGGTTGTCCCAAAGCGCAAGGACATGGTCAAGCTTGGCCAAGTAGTTGAGAAAATCCATGCCGAGAAGTATAATGGAGCTGGAGTTGGTCCACGCCCAGAGACTTCACCATCCATTCCCTAGATAGAATTGATTTAACTTCTGCTGTTGATACCTATCAACATTCACCAACGATACTTTAGGTGGATTTGTTAGTTTTAATTGCAATCACAATATAATAAATATAGCATATACTAAACATTCCTTCACACTAATTCTTGTTTTGATGTACATTTTGTGTTTATTAAGGTATTGTGAAAATCTTGAGCGAAATCCTGATAGATAGATCAAAGTTTGTAAGCATAGATATGGAATAATACATGTGACCTTTTCGTATTTACTTCTTCAAGAATTCATTCCATCACAGTGTTGAGAGATATTTGAAATGCAACCATCACATCCAGTGTCTTGTTTATTTTTTCTCGTTTATGGAAATAATAGTATTGTAGATGTAATGTTTTTTTTTTTTTTTCTATTGTTAGAAAATTATATATTACAGAGCAATGGAATACATAAAATATATTGCAGAAATACAAACACACAAAACACACAAAACAAGAGAGACACATATATACGTGGTTCACCCAATTTGGGTTATGTCCATGGAGAAATAACCAATCCTTCCTTTTATATTATCTAGCAAAGTGAAGAGATACAACCTACAACAAATCCATTGTAATTCCCTTTTTTCTCTCACACAATCTCCTCTCTCTTTCTCACTCAAAATATAGAGCTACATAGATGCAATACAATTCCCTCATATATAGCGAGGAGTTCCCTTCTAGGAAAAAAACACTAAATTAAACATAACTTCTACCGTCATATCTCCGCCTAATGAATAACCCAGATTATACAAAATTACAACATTTTACAAGGCAATTTCACATCTATTTTTAGCTTGGGGGTCACTACCCCAAATCCCCCACCAGGGGGGATCCAAATAATTATCGTCACCACCCCCCCGGCGGACGCCCCTGGCGACATACATTCTACAGGCGGCATTATGAACTGGGGTCCAATGTGGGGATACCTCTGAATAAAGAAGATAATTAGGCTCCACACCCAACATTTATTTGTATGCTTTGGTTTGAGATTCACATTAACTCTTTTGAAATAGAGTATGAAAATAATTATTCTATCATTTTCTAAAACTTGGTTCAAAAATAATCTATATGTAAAGACCATATTCAGAATTGTGGGTGTAACAATTTTTATTGAAGCAGATAATGTCACATCATTTTGAATGTCATTCACTTTGGGCATTGTCTTTCTTTCTAGAATATGTTAAACCCAATCGAGAAAATTTTCGTTTATTTCAAATGGATTATAAAGTAGGATAAGAACATATTTTGATCATTGCAATAAATTTAGAAAATTTATATAGTTATGAAAGAAACATCCATTACAATGAATATCGTTATTTATGCATCCTAATTAAATACACAGAGATTGTCTAAGCAAATGTAATAACATTTTCAAATAAAGTAAAGAAAACAAATACAGTCAATAGTTCCATTCACAACAGCTATTGTGATATTTTTTTCGCAATTCCTAGTAAGAACATTTAAGAATATAGATATAGGAATGCTAAACAGGAAAATCCAATGGTATATTTTTATATTGACACACATTTCTCTACCAATATTTTTTTTCCAACACTTTAGGAGGCCAAACATATATATAGTTCATTTCCATTCTAAGTTTCTGCATAAAAACTGAGTCATTTTAGGGAGTAGTTTTTTGTCCCATGATTATATCATCAACCTTTTACAACAAAAAACCATTTTGATGAAAATACAAGATGATGATGAACAATTCCCCACTGTGATAGGAAAGGAAGATAGTTCTCTACACTGAAGCACCACAGGGTCTAGGGTAGCAGGCGGTCTGACGTTTTATTGTCGTCATCATTTCTTTTGCCATTTTCCTATAGTGAGGAGCTCACCGTCACATCTTTTGGACTAGTTCCCTACCCATTCTACAACCGTTACTTGCATCCCTGATCTTGTCTACAACAATTGGAATGGAGTTAGACGTTCTCGATTATTCCACCAACCCAAATCCCTATGAGCTGATTTGGGCACTCCCTCATACTATGTCAAGTTCTGGTCCTCATTTCACATTGTTTCACCTGTGGATAGGCCTGTTGTCTATCATTGAGCTTTCTAAACCATATTTTCCCTACCTATCAGCTTCTACTCCCCCCATTGCATCTCATAGGCTTGACTTCCCTCCACTCTCTCCTACTACGCTCAACCTTCTTGCTGCTTGCATTGCACCCTCCCCTACCTTTGATTCTATTTTTCCTGAGGCATCCCTTCACCTTGTATTGTTTGGCATTCCCATTTCTTTAGGGTTGTCAGAATCTAGGATATCCTCTATCCCTCACTCCACACTGGAAAACAACCCTAACCCTACCTCTTTTTAGGGGAATTTTCCTATTCCCTCTGCCAGCTTCAATATTCTAGTAGTTAACCCTCAGAACTCCTCCCCTTCTCCACATATGGACTCACAAGGAAATCACAACCCCTTCCTAGACCATTCGACAACTACATAGACTAGTAATGCCAGGAAGAGTAAGTGTGTCAAGGCCTTCAGAAAGGACATCAATCTTAGATTTGGGGAAGGTATCACTATGAGAAAAGTGGTGGATACTGCAAATAGGGTTCTAGTGGGGTGTGTGAGGGGAAGAACATATTCGACCGAGTGGCTTTGCTTCTAGACCTTCAATATTTGGGTCACTTTACTTAAGGAAATTACGTCGATCACCATTCTATGTCCACGAAAGTTTGCCCTCAGTTTCCACCGAGAAGAATATAGAGATTGGATACTCTCCCACTACTGTCATATCAAAATGGACCCTATGCTTCTAAACAATGGAGCCCCCTCTTTAATCGAGAATGAGAAAAGTTGGGTGTTGGTCCGATTTAGGTTCATATTCTAGGGATACCTATACACTTTTGGTTGGAGGACATCTTTGTTCACATCAGAAATGCACTGGGTACCTATTTGGATCATGATAAGTCATATACAACTTCTAACAAAAATTCTATGGCCCACATACTAGTTTACCTAGACACCAAAGAAGGATTGGAGGAAACAATTACTCTGCACTAGAAGAATTTAACTCGCAAACAAACCCTACACTATGAGGGAGTCCCATTTAGGCGTCGAAGGTGTCACAAGGTAGGGCACCTATATAAGGAGTGCCCACTGGTGTCATGGGCGACTTCTTCATTAGCAAAAGGCACTAAGAATCCACAATATGAAGATCCTCTGGTGGAAGGACAACCTCCTCACGTTACCAATCTGATGGCTATGGATGGGGATACTTCTCTACCAACTTGTTTTGCCTCTCTGCAGCCTACATCCTCACCCATGACGAGATCTCAGACTATTGCGGTAGCTTCTCTCTCCATGTGTACTCTTCTTTCTCTCTATTCTTCTATTTCTTTTATATGCATTGCACAACAATTACATGTTTCATATGCATCCATTCCTATCTTTTCCACATTCCCTCTAACATGCCCACTCGATCATCCTTCTACTATCTTCTCCACTACCCCACCCTTTGTTACTAGAGCTAACTCTATCACTTCACCTAAGCCCTCCACCACTTCTCAACTTTCACATCCATATAACCTCCGACCTCGAGGCATCCATCCCTCTTGGACCATCTAGATTAGGTCTATCTTCCCTCCCTATTGATACCAAACCCACTTGAGTGCACCCTTCTAGGATTTCGAGAGCTATCCTTCTTGCTGGGGTAGATGTGGCCTTGGGAAGATAGACCACAATTGATAGGTTCTTAGAAAAAAAACACCCTTAATAAAGATGATCCATGAAGTGGTTGTCCTTCAAATGTATAGGGTTGGCTAGCCCTACTAAAAAACTAGCCTCAAGAGACTCCTAGATACAGAGCCATCTGACATAATTTTTTACAAGAAACCCTTGGGAAGGCAGAGTAGGTTTCCTAGATTTGTCACTCTATGATGCATGGTTGGTGCTTTAATGCCCTAGATGTCAATGGGTGATCTCAATGTATTGCACTCGACATTAATATTCAATCCATCAACCCCATTTCTGTATGGGGGGGGCCTAGATTCCTAGGAATGGATATTTTTTCCTTGGAGATGGGAAGGAACTTTTGTATCATCGATGTCTATCCACCATATCATACTAGGGTGGAGCTCTGGAATCACCTCTTGGAACTATCGTTGATGAATTCTAATAACATAATTTTGGGTGGACAACTTAATTTCACTATTTGTTATGAGGAATCCTAGGGACATCATACACAGCTGGATCCCCTATTAGATTATATGGAACATCTCTTGTAACAACATCATATGATTGACATCCCCATGAAAAAAAAGAAACTGACATGGCATAATAGTAGAATTGGTGATGCTACTTTGGGTATGATATTGGATTGCTTTCTCATCAAGGAGGACTTGCTTGGTATCCTCTATAATTTTCATCAATGAATTCGATCTTTGGGTATCTTAGATCACTCACGCATCTATCTAGAACTAGATGGTACATCCCTAAAACCTAGAGCACCTTTCAAGTTCAACTTGACCTGGTTACAGGACCTCAAATATCACAAATTGGTCATCGGTTTTTGGAGAGACTACCCTCCTTCCCAAGGGTAGAACCTAGCTGAAGGATTTTTTAGAGCAACCATGTATTTAGACTAAAGGGAATCAAAGTGGGAATGTTCTATGTAATTCTTTCAATAAGTCCTCTAAATACTTCTTAGGTTCAGTGAGCTAATATTAGTAGTAATTTCTCAATTCCATTTCAATGTTAACATCTCACTATAACTTCAAACCCTAACTGTCTTTTAGGGTTGAAAATAAGTTAAGATGTTGATGTTAAACCATGGATAAATCAAAGAATTGTTTTTTCTTATATCCTTCATCAACCCATCAAAATTTTAATTATTGCTACCATAAGAGTTCCTCTTATCTGTTACAGTTCCCCAACTATATTTGATGTTGGGCTTTGTGGCTGATAAGTTTCCTTGTTCTACCTTTGAGGATGATATTATACTAAATATGCTCCATTTTTCTCAATCAAATCCTTCTATGATTTAAAAATATCTTTGAATTCATCTTTATTGCGTTGTCATAGATAATATGACGTAACTTAAATTTTTCTAGAAGTGATATGTTGTGGTACATTTTCCCATTAGAACTTCTTTCCAATATTTAGCCAAATTCTATTAAACGTATGGATTATTTAGCTAAAACACTTCTAAATTAAATGGATCATTTTTTGGATTCATGTCTAATATAATTTCAAACATATTGGTCAACGATTCAAGCCCATGATTACAACAAACTTATTGGTCCTTTGATCATTAAATATTTTGAAAAAGGAAATTCATCTACTCTAGAGCTTACGTGATGAAGGACCCCTCTTCTATTTCCCTAGGTATGAGTTCCATTGGATGTTCCCAATTTAACTAAAATTAGGCTTCAATTACTAACTTCGAAAAACCACAAATCTGTATATGGTCATATCATCATTATGACTTGAATTGGAAGTGGAATCCACCCATGGTATCCACCTAGTCTATTATAACTCAAGAAGCCACCGAGAATACTGTAAATAACATGCCTCACTTGGTAAAATGATAGATGGTTCCTTCAAATTGTAGGGAAAATGATTTATCCATATAATAAAGAATTATATGTTTTTCATATATTGTTAGGTATTGAGCATGTGTATTTTATGTTCAATGTTTTTCCAAGAATAGTTGCATGCCATATTTATATTCTTTCTCTCCTACTCTCTCTCAATATTTATTGTTCCTAGATCATAGCCCCTACGATCTAGATAAGTGGTATGAGAGCCAAGTTGATTTAACAAATGTATGTCTAGGCCATTTTTTTGAGATTCAAGTTATTATTTAGATGAAAGATTAAATTTTCTCCTTGGTGAGGGTTAAGCCTTTTATTTCTTCAAATCATTCACCATATGGATTTGGTGAAATCACTATCAAGGTCCAAAGGGATTGTGACTACTAAATCCCTCAAGAAATAATTAGTAAGAAGGAAAGGATCAAACCCTATGGTTGTGGTAGCCATTAAAAGGGTTGTAGGAAGTTCAAAGATGAAGTATCATAATGATGACATGCCTCAAAATAGAGATGTGGTGGAGGAATTATAGATTTGAAATGACATTAGTGTTTATGTGCCCTTCAGTAATGGAAAGAACATGTTGCATAAGTTTTTTTGCAAGAAAAAGAAACTAATCCAGGTTTGACTCTGGTGAAGGCATGGCCTCATGGACAAGCTACAAATCTACGTCTTTCCCAATGATAGTTCTCACAAGAAGCAATGGTACATTCCCAAATACCTCAATAATCCTCATTATGTTGTTTTCTTTGTTGATTCCACCCTGGAATACTACCTCAACCTCCAAGAATCAAGAGATTTTAGCCACACATAAATTAAGGAAGAATACATGGCATACGCTTGGGAGGAGAAGATGTACAAATAATCTCGTAGTTTCTTATTTTTTCTCATCACTCCCCACACCCCAGACTGCAAGGTTGAACATTATAATGATGTGGAGGATACCATCAACACGACCTACACTTGGCTCGCTATTTTTCAAGCCTCTAGATTGTTCATGGTTCTCCTCAATATTCAAAATGACCCTTTTCTTGCCAAGATACCTGGCAAAAGGGTGACCACTATGCTAAGCATACGGTCCCTCTCTGACCTCTGAAGAATAGAAAATCCAAGGCTTTATAGCTTTGAAGGTTATAATGAAATCCACATGAGTGACGACATAGTCTCCATGAATATCATAGGAAATCCTGTGAATGACTTCATTATATTTTATCTCATACCATCCATGATTTTAGCCACCACTCATATGTTTCAAGAAGTTCAAAAAATTTCATAAAAATCAATGTTCACAAAAGAAAAAACGATGGCCATAGTGCATGGTGAGTTTCTGCTTCATAATAGGGGTAATGAAGGCTATGGATGTCACATGGTAGTATTCCAAAACATGATCCAAGCCTCCAGTTCATGTTTATATTCTCGCAATGATGCCTTGCTCACTACCTATGCATGATATCCTAGAGTGAAGAGCCTCTTCTTTCTTCAGATTGTAACGAGTACATGTTGAATATTTCAGATCAACTTTCAAATCACATCCAAAATGAGTGGAAGATTTTAGATATCCAGCCACAACACTAAGAATTCCATTGGAATATTTTTTATGTTTCCAAATCCCGCACCTATGTAAGATTTCAGAGGTTTTCCATTGCCAAATACTTTCCAATCGAATACTTATGATATCGACCCTTCTAAATGGATTATCTTTTTCATAGCCCATTGCAATGGAAGATTATCATTTTTGGCCCCCTCCAACAAAATAATTTTGTCACTCACACTAGTTGGGTCAAAAATTTTGACGACATACACAACAAGATGAAGACATTTTACATTATAACCTTCTAGGTGAAACTTCCATCATAGACCCATGTCAATGAAGATTTTCCCATCTAGGGCTTGTCCATATACTATTGGTATCAGATTTTGCCCACAAGTGTCATGGGATATTAATATCTCTGGACCATCATTTATCATAGTTGTGGGTCACCTACAAACCCATGTTTATGGATCAACCACAAAACACCCTTGTCATTGATGTTCATTTTCTAGGCCAGACACTACCAATATCAAATTTGGCCCATAAGAATTATAGGACACTATATCCTTTGACTTTTGCTCACATTGATTATGGGTCAAGCACACAAAACCCTCCTATTAGTTGGCTCGATTCAACAAAATCCTCTCATGAGGGAACTTGACACAATGGGAACCATTTCCTCCTAATGGAAGAATCCTGATCCGAAATGGAAAGTAGTATCCACACATGGTATTTACCCATGGTATTGTAACTCAAGAAGGAACCTAGAATACCATAAATGATGGGCCTGGCCTTGTAAAAGGACAAATGTGACCTCCAAAATGTGGGATAAATGATTTCTCCATTTAATAAAGAATTATTTTCTTTTCATATATGTTAGGTATTCACTATGTGTATTTTCTATTTAAAGTTTTTACAAGAATTGTTTCAGAGGATATTTGTATGTTATCTCTTCTTCTCTCTGTCAACATTTATGGTTCCTAAATCTTAGACCTCGAGATCCATATCAACCTCCCCTATTTTCATCCAATGATTCAATAATAAATATTGTCCCACAAATGGGTAACCATGTCCTACAATATAAGGGATGAGTTGAATATTGTGAAGAAAGAGAAACATATGTTCCTTATTAAATTGGGTCAATAGACAATGGAAATGAAGCCCATTTATGCCAAGCATATTAGTTGATACTTTATTGTGGCCATTCTTTGAGTGGAAAAGATGTTTGAGAGAATAATATTATGCGGGATGTATAATAAATTAATTCCCCTTGATGCCTCATGTACATCTAATGTCATTGAGTTATAGTTTCTTGAACAAGTAGTATCAATTTTAGAGAGCATATCAGTTGAGCACTTTTTTTCCTATAGAATAATCATAGTTGGCTTTTCTTGAGAATTTTATTTTAAATATATATTTGTTTTTTTCAATCATTCATTTGATCATTTATGATAATTTCTTCCTTGGATATTTTAGGGGGTGGGGTGGAACATGTTTGTCATCAATGCCATTATTCTTAAATCGACTAGCATTTCTCTAAACTCTTGTAGAAGTTTCTTACATCTCCTTTCTTCAAACTTTTATTCTATTTTCCTATTTTTATGATTATTTTAGGGTTTTAGTTTTAATTGC
The DNA here is from genome assembly GCA_000404065.3 of Pinus taeda. Lineage (NCBI taxonomy): Eukaryota > Viridiplantae > Streptophyta > Pinopsida > Pinales > Pinaceae > Pinus > Pinus taeda. Next base: position 48,887 of record APFE031328430.1, on the reverse strand, counting down.
TAAAGAAATTGACTAGTGATGCTTACATGGTATTTTTTATTGCTAAAATTATCCTTTTTTTATCAAGGTATTTGTCAAAACTTGAATTTATTGATTAAATATTGAGTGAGTCTCCTTTCCATCCCATTATACTGCTAAATACTACACATCAAGCTTGCCAAGCTCCATATATTCGCCTTCCTCTAAGTGTGTTAGGTCTCTAATTTCTTAATCCATTTATATGTCTTTGTAGTCTCCACTATTGTTGTTTCTTCACTTGATTATATATCATTCTTTCCCATGTTTCTTATCACTGGTGGGATTACTCCTTAGGATTATTGGTAACCTTGTTTAAGGTTTCCACCATGTTCTTAGATAACATTTCATACCAATTACATGATTGTTTCCAATGAAATAAACATCCAAGGAGAGTTTTCTACCTAATTTTTTCTTTCTTACCACATTTTCAAAACTCCTAGGTTCTTTCTCCATTTATGGTTTAGGGATAGAGGAATCTTGTTTAAGAGGAAACTCCCTAAATAGGTTCCTGTGCTAATGATATTTGTGTTGATGCCGCTTATCATGATGACAGTCCTTCTAGCAACATCCATTCGAATGAGCCTGAATTAAGAACATATATTGGTACCATCAATACTTGATCATTTTCCCATGTCTTGAAAAGTGTATTAGTTGTTTGGAAAATGCAAGGATGCAAGTTTGGGGAATAGTTTTGTCTAAGGAATACATTATTTTAACTATGAATTTTCTTTCTAGTCTCCTAGGATAAACTTTTAGTTGTTCAATATTGTATACAAACTAAAAGAAGATTAAGAAAATATATCTAAAATTACAACAAAATAAAAAAAGATCAAGGCAGAGCAAGAAGGAAAAAACAATGAAAATTGTTTCTACACTTCAAACCATACAAAGTAATATGTGCATGTTATTTTGAGAAGAAAAATATATAAGTAAACAAACAAATCGAATAACCAAAATAAGATAAATTATCTCACTTCCCATATGATTAGAAAAAAGAGATAAACACACGCGTAATTCACTATAAAATGTATTTTCAAATATTTAAAACATTTAGTATTAAAGTAGAAAAAAAATATTTAAAATGTATTTAAATTATCAATATTAAAAAAATAACACATTTTGAATAGAAATTTACATACTAGCACAATTATAAAAATTAAATGGCTAGTTTTGAAACGTGAGGGAGAGATGAGCCGGTAGAGGAAATGGGGAAAGTGCAGTAGGCTGCTCTCACCATTTTCTTGCTGCTCCTGCTTTGCTCGTCCCCTGGTTTCAGACAATCCCCCACTTAGGTCGCGGTTAATCGTCATCATCAGTTGTTCAGGGTTACAGGGGCAGTCTTTACAGTGGAGGGTTTTCTTATCCCGGTTTATTACGGACAGCTGGGAGTTTCCAAAGGCAAGTCAACAGAAGTGTGAAAGGTTTTTTACCATATTTTTCTTGTCGAGGCGATCTTGGGGTGCTCCCACAGTGCATTTGTTTTTTCCGGGTCACGTTTTCCGGGTTTGTTGCGGACATTGGTTACCTGTATGCGGTCACGTTTGTCGGTTTCCCATCCAGGTGTTCTCTTCAACCATGGTTAACTTGGAAGAGCTGGTGGATATAGACCCGGCTTTGAAGGACATTTTGTCCTTGTGGGGTAAAGAACCGTCGGCAAAAAAAATTGAACTGTTCTTTGGCTTTCAAAAAATTTCAGATTTGAACTGTCCACCCTTGTCGGATTTGTCCTCTTTCCTGCATCAAGGTGGGGGTTTTGCTCCTGGAAATGTCACGGCTCCAAATCAGGAGGCTCAAGAAAGAAACTCAAGAAATGTCGAGGAGGTAGGGTTTATAACTGGTGGTCCTCCTGCACAAAACAAAGGGAAAGTCGTGGTTAGTTGGAGCCCTCCATCTATAGGTCTGGGTGGCACAGAAGCTTTGGGACGCTCTCTGGGTGTCGGAAAGGAGAAACCCTCAGGTGTTTTTCCTCAACTTTCAAGGGTTTCTTTGCAAAGAGACCAGCGTCCGCCTAAAGACTCGCCCAATCAGGGATGCGAAGGGAGTCATGGATATGCAGAAAGACCCCCGGGAGGTCGAGAGCTTACCTCTAAGGAACCTTTTTCTGAGGTGTTCAATGTCGGTGGTTCCACAATCCCTCGTCATTCCAATCCGCTGGATGAACATACAGAAGTCTCTCCTCAGGAAGACTTAGTCTGGACGGATTCCCCGGAGGATAACAGGTCCCAGGAGGAGTTTCTAAGTAACAAAGGAGGGAAAAGAAAATCCCAAAGGACTATAGGGTCATTGGAATCAGGCGGGAATCTTGTTCTGGGCATGGAAGTTATGATCGACGAATCCCTGGAGGTTGCTGACTGTACAGTTGTAGGTCGGGTTCGGGGGAAGAAACTTTCTCCAGCCGATCTTCAATCCTGGGGGGAGGAACATTTCATCAACACAAATCCCCTATGGTTTGAAGCTCAATGCCTGGTAAAGGGTTGGTTTACGTTTCGCTTTGAAGAAAAAGAAGCTGCCGATTGGGTGTTGGGAAAAAACTGGTTCATGGGGCAAATTCCAGTCCTGATGAAACGCTGGACTCCCCTCTTTGACGCCTTAAAGGAAAGCACTGAAGTCTTCCCAGTTTGGGTGAGGGCGCCGGGTCTCCCGATCTTTCTGTGGACGGAGGCCGTTTTCAAATCAATCGGGAACTTTTTTGGAGGCTGATTTGTCTTTTAAGGAGACAAAGATAAAGGCGACGACGCGTATCCTGGTAAACATCGACCTGAGCCAAGGTTTGCGAAAATCAATTACTTTACAGTATAAACAATACATTTTCGAGCAATTTTTAGATTATGAACATCTTCCGTTTCGATGCCATATCTGCCACGAGTATGGGCATCTTGCAAAGAAATGTCCAATGCTCAGGAGACGTCGACATTTTAGAAGGACATCTGTTCTCAAAGCTCATCAATTTCCTCAACCCCAGGCGGTGCCTGAGAAGGAGATTCCGTCGAAACAGTCTGAAGAAGGGCTGATAGCTGGGGACTCTCGAGAAGGGGTATATGCGGAAGGTTCTCGGGAGCATTTGGAGGCACCTGTTGGGGCCCGTCCGTGTGATGGCACCGAGGCGGAAGGAGATCAACAGCCGTTGCCTGAACTATCCACACCTGCTGAGGAGGTACCGGGTAAGATCAAATATCCTTCCTTATCAAAATCACAGAGTTTTGAAGATGTAAATGTCTCTGTTTCTTTTCACAGTCCTGTTCTGGAATCAAACTCTCATGATGCTATGATAACCGATCCTCTCTCTGTTCGGGCATCTCCTCCTGAGATTCCGCTTCCTCCTGACCTTTCCTGTGAAATGCAATGGCCACCTCTTACCTCCCCTATTCAAACTCCCCAGTTTCCTTACAACCTTAGATCGATGGGGCATAAGACTGAGCAGACAGAAGCTTATGGAGGTCTCGGTCAGTTGTCCTCCCTGGGAATGTCTAAAGGCAAAAGGGGTCGGATTTCAAATCTCTCAAAAGCAAAACTAAAGGCAAAGATGGATGTGGTGGACAGGAAACAATTTTCAATTCCTGGGGTTCTTAGAGCAGTGCGGCCCCCTGACCATGTTAAACAATGATCATATCCTCCTGGAATTGTAGGGGTTTGGCCAGTAAGCCTAGAAAACTGGCTTTAAAAGATTGGATCTTAAATTCAAATCCCGACATCCTCTTTCTTCAAGAAACTTTGGGAAAAGGGCAGGAGGTGGAATTACTGTTAACCTCCTTACTTCCTGGTTGGGTTTTTTTTGCCATTGATTCATCTGGCCATTTGGGAGGTATAGCCATTGGATATAAAATGGGAAGAATAAAATGTTCAAATAGTTGGGGGCTGAAACAAGCTATGGGCATGGAAATATCCTCACCAGATTTTCCCTTTTCCTTTCTCATTGTAAATATTTATGGGCCTTGCCAAGGTAGGGAACAGTTTTGGTCAGATCTATTTGCAAAACCCTTTATGAATTCTCCCTTGATGGTTTTGGGTGGTGATTTAAACTTTTCTCTGGGCAGAGCGGAAGCATGGGGGCCCTCGGCCAGGGAGGATCCTCTGACGGATTTCTTTTCACAAGCATTAATAGACAATAAATTTACTGATCCTTCCCCAATCAAGTTAAAGCCTACTTGGAGGAATAGGCGATCCGGGGAGGACAAGATTGCTAAAATATTGGACCGTTTCCTTATCTCTGAGGGCCTTACTCATAAAGTTCCAATCTTTCGCCAATGGGTTGAGGAGGTTGGGAACTCTGACCATTTCCCTATATTTTTTGACCTCTCCTCTCCGCCACCTAAACCTCCTGCTCCTTTTAAATTCAACTCTTCTTGGCTCCAGGAGCCATCCTTTGATAATATTTTCAAAACTACATGGATCCACCCGGTCTGCAATGCAAATGAGAACAAGAGTTTCTTATTTATGGAAAACCTGAAAAGACTAAAAAAAGCTACTGTCACATGGGCAAGAGAAAGGAAGAAGAATCAACAAGAAGATCTGAGAAAAATCAAGGAAGAGTTGAAGGATTTGGAAAGTGTGGAGATGGATGGTTACTCTACCCAGGCCTCAAAGGATCAGATCCTATCCCTGGAAAATTTACAAAACAAAATTCTATTGGAAAACGAAGAAGAATGGAGACTCAAAAGCAGGGCCATCTGGCTAAAATCAGGAGATGAAAATACAAGTTTTTTTCACAACTACGCAAAAGGGAGAAAAGCTGCAAACACCATATGGAGCCTCAAAGATGAGGAAGGTAGGTCGGTAAAAACATTCTCTGACTTGTCGGTGTTGGGGCAGCGTCATTTCCAGAGTCTCTTCTCTGATCCTGGGGAGGCCACCATAGGTGAAGTTATGCAGACGGCTCAATGCTTCCCGAGTTTTTGTGAGGAAGACGAAGCTGAGGTTTTGTCCTCCCCTGTATCAAAGGAAGAAGTTGAGTCCGTTATGAAGTTTATGGGGAAGGATAAAAGCCCAGGTCCTGATGGGTGGACTGTGGAATTTTTCCTACATTTTTTCGATATGATAGGATCAGAAATCACTGATGTTGTGGAAGAATCCAGATTAAAGGGAGAAGTGTATAGACCGTTTAACTCGACCTTCATTGCTCTTATTCCAAAGAAAGATGAACCGGAGAATTTCGAAGATTTCAGGCCTATCTCATTATGTAATTGCATTTACAAAATAATCGCAAAAGTTATTGCTTCCAGACTTGTTCCCATTCTGTCCAAAAATATCTCTAGTGAACAGTTTGGTTTTTTGGAAGGGCGACAAATTCATGAGGCCATCGGGGTAGCCCAAGAAGTTTTTCACAGTATCAAATAGAAGAAGTTGAAAGGGTCGATCCTTAAAATTGATCTTTCAAAGGCTTACGATCGAATCAATTGGGTCTACCTCCGATTGCTACTCACTCATTTGGGGTTCAATTACTCTTTTGTCAGCTGGATTATGGGATGCATTTCCAATGTTAGTTTCGCTGTTCTGATCAATGGTGCTACTTCCCCTTTTTTCAAAAGTCAAAGAGGTATTCGTCAAGGTTGTCCCCTTTCACCTCTCCTTTTCCTCCTGGTGGCGGAGGGATTAAGCAGATTGATCCACAAAGCCAGAAGGAATGACAAGATTAAAGGTATTGAGGTTGCTTTAAATCTGTTTATATCTCACTTGCTCTTTGTTGATGACATTCTGATTTTCACAAATGGAAGAATTCCTGAGATGAAGGAATATAAAAGCATTTTCGATCTTTTTATGAAAGCCACAGGTATGCAAATAAACTTGTGTAAATCTCAAGTTTGTGTTTCCGGTTTCAATAGGAGAGAATGCACAAGAATTTCAAATTTTTTTCCATATCAGATGCAACCTTTGGAGTCTCCCATAAAATATTTGGGCTTCTGGTTAAAGCCGGATTCATATAAAAAAACAGATTGGAACTGGCTAATAGCAAAGATAGAAGCCAGAATCTCTCACTGGAGTTTCAGATGGCTGTCTAGAGCGGGAAGACTGACCCTGATTAAATCTGTTTTAATGGCTATTCCGGTTTATTGGGTTGCTCTCACATGGATCCCTAAAGGAATTTTGGAAAAAATTAGAAGAATTTGCTGTAGTTTCCTGTGGGCAGGTTCAAATGAAAAATCGGTTCTCCCTTGGGTGGCTTGGGGCAAGATAGCTATGCCAAAGGAGTGGGGGGGCTGGGGACTCAAGCGTCTCCCTGATTTCAGCCTTTCTTTGGCTGCTAAGTCAGGCTGGAGGCTTATCACAATGGAGAATCTCTGGACAAGGGTGATTAAACGTAAGTATATTGATCCAGTTCCTCTGGAAGACTGGATTCGAAGTCTGGACAAACAATCGAAACACTCCTCTGTCATTTGGAAGGCAACGGTGGCGGCTTTCCACATGATCGAAAAAGGCCTGGCTTGGAAAGTGGGTGATGTACAAAGTGTTATAATCGGTAGAGACCCTTGGGTGGGGTGTAATGCATCATATGCATTATCCCCTGGCCTCTTGAGACATTTGGGCAGCAAAGGTATATACTCTTTAAACCAGGTGGAGAAGATAGGCTCTTATTCTATCTGGGGTCAAAATTGGAAAAATGCTGAGGACCTTGGGCTCAATGTCAGATGGCATAATGAATGGGCCTCTTATATAGAAGAACTCAAGCGCACAAATGTCAGGTTTAAAAACGATCAGGATGTCTTGATCTGGGCTCAAGGGAAAACAGGAGTTTACTCTCGTAAAGATGGCTATAATTTCCTCATGAATTAGAAAGGATGGGCAGTCCCGGAGTGGTGGTTGAAAAAACTGTGGAAGTTAAAATGCCCCTTGAAAGCTAGGATCTTTTTATGGTGTATTCTGAAGAGGAAAGTTCCTACCTGGGATATACTTCAGTCCAGATTTTTCATTGGACCTGGGAGATGCCCACTCTGCAAATCGGATGAGGAGACTATAAAACATATGTTTTTTTCTTGCCCTATCACTGTAAAGATCTGGGGGGACCTAAATGCCTTGCTAAAATTAAGGGCCCAGTGGGATCATGTTCAGATGGACGAGGCATGGAGATCTTGGTGGAACAGTTACCCTGATGGAAACCTTAGAAATCTTCCTCCTATCTTTTTCTAGGGAGTGTGGCTCGCAGGGAACAAAAGCTTATTTAACAAATGTATGTCTAGGCCATTTTTTTGAGATTCAAGTTATTATTTAGATGAAAGATTAAATTTTCTCCTTGGTGAGGGTTAAGCCTTTTATTTCTTCAAATCATTCACCATATGGATTTGGTGAAATCACTAGCAAGGTCCAAAGGGATTGTGACTACTAAATCCCTCAAGAAATAATTAGTAAGAAGGAAAGGATCAAACCCTATGGTTGTGGTAGCCATTAAAAGGGTTGTAGGAAGCTCAAAGATGAAGTATCATAATGATGACATGCCTCAAAATAGAGATGTGGTGGAGGAATTATAGATTTGAAATGACATTAGTGTTTATGTGCCCTTCAATAATGGAAAGAACATGTTGCATAAGTCTTTTTGCAAGAAAAAGAAACTAATCCAGGTTTGACTCTGGTGAAGGCATGGCCTCATGGACAAGATACAAATCTACATCTTTCCCAATGGTACATTCCCAAATACCTCAATAATCCTCATTATGTTGTTTTCTTTGTTGATTCCACCCTGGAATACTACCTCAACCTCCAAGAATCAAGAGATTTTAGCCACGCATAAATTAAGGAAGAATACATGGCATACGCTTGGGAGGAGAAGATGTACAAATAATCTCGTAGTTTCTTATTTTTTCTCATCACTCCCCACACCCCAGACTGCAAGTTTGAACATTATAATGATGTGGAGGATACCATCAACACGACCTACACTTGGCTCGCTATTTTTCAAGCCTCTAGAGTGCTCATGGTTCTCCTCAATATTCAAAATGACCCTTTTCTTGCCAAGATACCTGGCAAAAGGGTGACCACTATGCTAAGCATACGGTCCCTCTCTGACCTCTGAAGAATAGAAAATCCAAGGCTTTATAGCTTTGAAGGTTATAATGACATCCACATGAGTGACGACATAGTCTCCATGAATATCATAGGAAAACCTGTGAATGACTTCATTATATTTTATCTCATACCATCCATGATTTTAGCCACCACTCATATGTTTCAAGAAGTTCAAAAAATTTCATAAAAATGAATGTTCACAAAAGAAAAAACGATGGCCATAGTGCATGGTGAGTTTCTGCTTCATAATAGGGGTAACGAAGGCTATGGATGTCACATGGTAGTATTCCAAAACATGATCCAAGCCTCCAGTTCATGTTTATATGCTCGCAATGATGCCTTGCTCACTACCTATGCATGATATCCTAGAGTGAAGAGCCTCTTCTTTCTTCAGATTGTAACGAGTACATGTTGAATATTTCAGATCAACTTTCAAATCACATCCAAAATGAGTGGAAGATTTTGGATCTCCAGCCACAACACTAAGAATTCCATTGGAATATTTTTGATGTTTCCAAATCCCGCACCTATGTAAGATTTCAGAGGTTTTCCATTGCCAAATACTTTTCCAATCGAATACTTATGATATCGACCCTTCTAAATGGATTATCTTTTTCATAGCCCATTGCAATGGAAGATTATCATTTTTGGCCCCCTCCAACAAAATAATTTTGTCACTCACACTAGTTGGGTCAAAAATTTTGACGACATACACAACAAGATGAAGACATTTTACATTATAACCTTCTAGGTGAAACTTCCATCATAGACCCATGTCAATGAAGATTTTCCCATCTAGGGCTTGTCCATATACTATTGGTATCAGATTTTGCCCACAAGTGTCATGGGATATTAATATCTCTGGACCATCATTTATCATAGTTGTGGGTCACCTACAAACCCATGTTTATGGATCAACCACAAAACACCCTTGTCATTGATGTTCATTTTCTAGGCCAGACACTACCAATATCAAATTTGGCCCATAAGAATTATAGGATACTATATCCTTTTACTTTTTCTCACATTGATTATGGGTCAAGCACACAAAACCCTCCTATTAGTTGGCTCAATTCAACAAAATCCTCCCATGAAGGAACTTGACACAATGGGAACCATTTCCTCCTAACGGAAGAATCTTGATCCGAAATGGAAAGTAGTATCCACACATGGTATTTACCCATGGTATTGTAACTCAAGAAGGAACCTAGAATACCATAAATGATGGGCCTGACCTTGTAAAAGGACAAATGTGACCTCCAAAATGTGGGATAAATGATTTCTCCATTTAATAAAGAATTATTTTCTTTTCATATATGTTAGGTATTCACTATGTGTATTTTCTATTTAAAGTTTTTACAAGAATTGTTTCAGAGGATATTTGTATGTTATCTCTTCTTCTCTCTGTCAACATTTATGGTTCCTAAATCTTAGACCTCGAGATCTGTATCAACCTCCCCTATTTTCATCCAATGATTCAATAATAAATATTGTCCCACAAATCGGTAACCATGTCCTACAATATAAGGGATGAGTTGAATATTGTGAAGAAAGAGAAACATATATTCCTTATTAAATTGGGTCAATAGACAATGGAAATGAAGCCCATTTATGCCAAGCATATTAGTTGATACTTTATTGTGGCCATTCTTTGAGTGGAAAAGATGTTTGAGAGAATAATATTATGCGGGATGTATAATAAATTAATTCCCCTTGATGCCTCATGTACATCTAATGTCATTGAGTTATAGTTTCTTGAACAAGTAGTATCAATTTTAGAGAGCATATCAGTTGAGCACTTTTTTTCCTATAGAATAATCATAGTTGGCTTTTCTTGAGAATTTTATTTTAAATATATATTTGTTTTTTTCAATCATTCATTTGATCATTTATGATAATTTCTTCCTTGGATATTTTAGGGGGTGGGGTGGAACATGTTTGTCATCAATGCCATTATTCTTAAATCGACTAGCATTTCTCTAAACTCTTGTAGAAGTTTCTTACATCTCCTTTCTTCAAACTTTTATTCTATTTTCCTATTTTTATGATTATTTTAGGGTTTTAGTTTTAATTGCTAAAGAAATTGACTAGTGATGCTTACATGGTATTTTTTATTGCTAAAATTATCCTTTTTTTATCAAGGCATTTGTCAAAACTTGAATTTATTGATTCAATATTGAGTGAGTCTCCTTTCCATCCCATTATACTGCTAAATACTACACATCAAGCTTGCCAAGCTCCATATATTCGCCTTCCTCTAAGTGTGTTAGGTCTCTAATTTCTTAATCCATTTATATGTCTTTGTAGTCTCCACTATTGTTGTTTCTTCACTTGATTATATATCATTCTTTCCCATGTTTCTTATCACTGGTGGGATTACTCCTTAGGATTATTGGTAACCTTGTTTAAGGTTTCCACCATGTTCTTAGATAACATTTCATACCAATTACATGATTTTTTCCAATGAAATCAACATCCAAGGAGAGTTTTCTACCTAATTTTTTCTTTCTTACCACATTTTCAAAACTCCTAGGTTCTTTCTCCATTTATGGTTTAGGGATAGAGGAATCTTGTTTAAGAGGAAACTCCCTAAATAGGTTCCTGTGCTAATGATATTTGTGTTGATGCCGCTTATCATGATGACAGTCCTTCTAGCAACATCCATTCGAATGAGCCTGAATTAAGAACATATATTGGTACCATCAATACTTGATCATTGTCCCATGTCTTGAAAAGTGTATTAGTTGTTTGGAAAATACAAGGATGCAAGTTTGGGGAATAGTTTTGTCTAAGGAATACATTATTTTAACTATGAATTTTCTTTCTAGTCTCCTAGGATAAACTTTTAGTTGTTCAATATTGTATACAAACTAAAAGAAGATTAAGAAAATATATCTAAAATTACAACAAAATAAAAAAAGAGCAAGGGAGAGAAAGAAGGAAAAAACAATGAAAATTGTTTCTACACTTCAAACCATACAAAGTAATATGTGCATGTTATTTTGAGAAGAAAAATCTATAAGTAAACAAACAAATCGAATAACCAAAATAAGATAAATTATCTCACTTCCCATATGATTAACAAAAAGAGATAAACACACGCTTAATTCACTATAAAATGTATTTTCAAATATTTAAAACATTTAGTATTAAAGTAGCAAAAAAATATTTAAAATGTATTTAAATTATCAATATTAAAAAAATAACACATTTTGAATAGAAATTTACATACTAGCACAATTATAAAAATTAAATGGCTAGTAAATGTTAGTAATTATCAATCCATAATAAAAATCAAAACATTTACTTCATAATACATCTCACATTGCTAAAATTTGATATTTTATAAAATTATTATTATTATTATAAGCTAAACATATATTCAATAAACCATGGAAGAAGATTTTTATCCATGAAGATTTATATCCAGTTTATTATGGAGTTTCTTAATCTATAAATAGGGTATGTTACAAGACCATGGGCTCGGGCCATGGCTTTTCAATATCACATGTCGAAAAAACCATAACTCATTTCATATGAAACTTGCTCATATGATATTTTGTTAACTAATCAATTAACTAAAATGACAAAAAAAACGTAGCTACCTTGCACTTAAATCATAGTCTTTGATTTGTGTATACTACTAAAAAAATTATAGAATATTTAATGGTCCTATCATAAATCTAATAATAATTAATAACTACATTAACATTTTGGAATCCCTATTCTATTTTAAGAAAAAACATTTTTATCGATATAATTAAATTTGACTTCATCTTAACTTTGAGTTATCAAAGTAATTTGAAATGGGTGTACATATAATTTCATATAAGACACTTGCGATTTTAAAATTAAAAAATGCTTGAGTTACCGATCACATTTGAAATGGGTGAACATATAATCTTATATAAGAAACTTGGGATTTTCAAATTAAAAAATACATGTCAAACTTAAGAGTAAATATATTACTATTAAACCCTAAATAAAGACATGTTATATATATTATTAAATATTGAATCTTAAATGAAAACTTGGCATATATATTATTGAATATTAAAACTTAAATAAAGACATGGTATATATTATTGAATAGATAAAAATGGAAGAAATAGATAAATGTAACCATCTCTCTTGACTCATTTCTAGTAATATTGAAACATTAATGGTTAATACTCATTTCTAACAACATTGAAAAATTATTGATTAATAGTAGAAAAGACGGAACAAGAAAGAGCCTGTGTTAGGTTAAATAAAGTATAACCCACTTCTAGTAACATTGAAACATTAATGGTTAATAGTAGAAAGCACGGGATGAGAGAAAATCTACGCTAAGTTAAACAAAGTATCTATTGTTACAGAACAAAACAAGTAAAATTTAATTTCGAATAAAAAAACTTATGATTTTCAATTTAAAAAAGCTTAAAAATTATATTGGTGTTGAAGCTAAATGAAAGGCAACCAATTATATTATATTGAATTGCTTATGGCCAAAAGCAGCTGAGGACCAGAAAATCTCGGCGTAAAGTAATATTTACAGAATATCAAAGATTCTACCTTAAATTCAAATTCAAGCCTAAGCATTACAAATTTGCACCGAGAATTTCAAGAAAAGCATCTCACGTAGTCTTTTTTGGATGTGAAAAGAATTTCTTAAAATATATCTCAATCATCTTTTTGAGTAAAATTTGTTTTTTTTTTTTTTTTTTTAATTTATATTTGCATTTTGAAAGTGTTTGTGCTGGTGTGACTCTATGTTGGTTCCTTTGTATCTGTCTATATTGTCTATGTGTTGTGTTTTATGAATGCTTGATGGCGTATCAATAAAATTTGAATGAAAAGCCCAGTTGTTCCATCATTTGCAATGGTAAGGAATTTCATTGTATTTCTTGTGGCTGATGTCTATTTCTATGCTTGTTGTCGATGACTCTATGCTTGTCGTTCCTTGTAGCTCAGTGATCAGCGAGAAGGGATGCATGGACGAGAAGAATGAAAGACAAGACCATGTCGTTCGAGGTCATTAATGGAGGTATTTAGAGTGGAGAGAAAGGAACTAGAGAGCCATAACAGTGATATTGATATTTGTTGCAGCCATGATAGGTATGTTTCTTGTATTTACTTTATATTCATATTAATTATTTATTCTTTTAGTTTTGGTTATAGATTAAACTAAAAATTTCAATTTTCTTAACCCGTAACCAACCCTATCAATATGTGATTGCTATATCCAGCATAACCCACAACCCACATTATCATCTTCTTTGCCCATAACCTATATCCAACAAACTAATTTTATATAACTGTAATCATTGCTTTATATAACTGTAGTCATTGTTCGATTTGTGTGATATGAAGTAACTGTAGGACAAGACCAGTTTCATAATTCATTTTTTTATGTCTCGAAATAACAATGCCATCATTCACTGACCATGGTTCTAATGTTTAAACCACGACGGGCTTTCTTTGTCCAGGCGCACACAGTCAAGCCATCATTGTGCTTGTGCTTGTGCTTTTTGTAGGGGGGAGGAAAGAGAGAGGAGCGGTGGGGTGTGATATGAAGTAACTGTAGGACAAGACCAATTTCATAATTCATTTTTTTATGTCTCGAAATAACAATTCCATCGTTCACTGACCATGGTTCTAATGTTTAAACCACGACGGGCTTTCTTTGTCCAGGCGCACACAGTCAAGCCATCATTGTGCTTGTGATTGTGCTTTTTGTAGGGGGAAGGAAAGAGAGAGGAGGGGTGGGGTGCGAGGTGACAGGGAGAGAGAGAGGAGGGGTGAGGTGAGGGGTGACAGGGAGAGAGAGAGGAGTTAGTGTGGAGGCGGAGGGTGAGGTACATAGAAAGAGGAGGGAGTGTAGAAGGGGAGCAGGAGGTGTAGAGAGAGAGGGAGGCCAGGAGGACGAGTTGAAGGCAGAGAGAGAGAGATAGATGGTGGAGGAGAGAGTGGGAGGGGGATTGGAAGGAAGATAGGGGAGAGAGAGGGAAGGAGGGGGAGAGAGGGAAAGGGAGAGGAGGAGGAGGAGGAAGGTGGAGGGAGATAGAGACATGGGGAGAGAGAAGGGGAGAGGGAGAGGGTGAGGGAAGGGGTAAGGGAGAGAGATAAGGGGGGAGAGTGGGAGGGGGGTAGACATAGAGAGGGAGCAAGAGTAGGAGGGGGAGAGAGCAGTATAACAAGAGGGGGAGAGAGGGAGAGAGAGGGAAAGGTGGAGAAAGAGGGAGAGGGGAGACGTAGGGGGAAGGAGAGTGGGGTAGGGGGATGGCAGAGAGGAGAGAAAGAAGGGTGTGGAGGAAGGGTGAGGGAGAGGGGGAGGAGATGGAGGGGAGGGCAGAGGGTAGAAGAGGGGTAAGGGGAGAGAGGCAGAGTGGAAGGTATGATAGGGGAAGACAAGCTAGAGAAGGGAGAGAGGGGGGGAAAGGAGAGGGGGATGAGGGGGAGAGGGAGGGGTGGAGAGGGTGAGGGGGAAGAGGAGAAGGAGAAGAGGGGGGGGGAGAGAGAGGAGAGGGGGATGGGGAAGCAGAGAGAGGGGGGAGGGGAGAGGGAAAGAGAGAGAGAGAGGGAGAGAGATTTTATCTGTGTAAATTCTTTATTTTCCACATTTTATATATTGCATGCATGACACAGTAACTTTATAAATGTAGAAGTGTAGGGAAAATAACCCTCATAGTATATATTTCATATTTCAAGTATAATTTTATTAAATATTTTGTGATGAACTTTTGAGTGTAATATCCATGATAATTTATGAATCATATTCTTATAAGAGAAGGTGACTTTCGGTATTTTGTGGGAAGTTACAAGGGATCCAAGTTGGTGCAGAAAAAACTAAACCATGGTAATTAAATCTATTAATAACTCCAAAGATGTGGTAGAGGAGAGATTATCAAGGCTATAAGAATAGATCATAGATATCATCCATAACATGAAGCTTCTTATGGCAACTCTAGCGAAAATTTTAAAAATAGGAGAAGATGGAGGCTCCAACTTAGAGGTCAATTTAGAGGGGACATCAGGGGACGTGGATTAACCAAAGAGAAAATCTAAGAAATAACATGAAAAGGAACAACCCAATTCAAGTGGCATGATCCATTCACAATTATCGTTCAAGACGAAAGAAAAACTCTACATTAAGGCATATCAAGGTGAGATTAATTCTTTGAAGTTAAATCACTAATTATATCTGTTAGAGGTTTATTTTAAAGTTTACCACACAGATGAGGGACCTAAAATTTGATTTTATCATTTGATATTATAGGGACATTCCGTAACTTGGTGGGAAATCCATACGAAAACCTTAAGACTAGAGGGATACCCTCTAGTGATTAAGTGGGAAGATTTCAATATCCTCATCAAGTAGTTTTACCATATTGGGTATGTGTGAGAACAATGGATCTAGAAGAATTACCTTGGGTAGATATAAGTGTTGAGTGTATAGGAGTACACCACGAAATTTAGGAAGATGGAGATAATTTTTAGTATCTCCACAAAGAACCCATACATGTTTCTGAAGTATATGGGGGTTATAAAGAACCATCAATGGAAGAAACAAATGTTGTTTAAACCCATAAAGAAGAATGGGGATTATGTACAGACACAATAATAAGATAAAATAAGGAAAAACAACTAGGTCAAAGTAGAAAGAGCACCATAGAGCTTCCTAGAATGGGAAAGAAAAAATATAACACTGATAACGCACTAGTGAAAATATCGTAGCAACAACTATAAATATGAAAAAAATAGTCACGATATAAATTATGTAATGTATTGTGTGTAATTAATCCATAATCATTACATTTAGTTCATTATTTGTTGTACCCAAACCCCAAACGAATATGAACATTGATGTTTCTCACTCTTGCCACCCCTTAGTAAAAATCCACTATTATTAACATCATTTTCTCTTATTTTTGAATATTTTGTCTTGGAATATGAGAGGTTTAAGAAAATGGAGCAATTTTCTTTTAACAAAAAATTATTGTGTGATCATTTCCATTCTAAAATAAAATTGGTTGTTGATGCTATTGAAAATTTGGAGGCCTTCATGAATGGGCCTTGGATTTTAGGTGGATATTTAAATTTTGCAAAAAAACCCTTAGAGAAAAATGGTATGACCCCAAGGAACTAAGGAATCCATCTTCTATAATTTTATATCAAAAAATAAGTTGATTAATGTCCAACCCACAAATGGAAAATATACAGGGAGCAATCAAATAAAAGGGAAATGTCTTGTTTTAGAAAGATTGGACAAATACTTGACCTTGGAAGAATGGAGGGGGGGAATGTAACACCCTCATCTCACATCTACCCAAGTAATCATCCAACAAAGGTAAATGTAAGGACCTGATTATGACTATATAATTTTTTATTTTATTTTTTTAAAGCTTGATTATTCACCTACCCATGTGTCACTCTCTCATCAATGGTCACCCAAAATATTTACTTAACTTTTTATTTAAAACTAATATTTTCCTCACCTCACAAGATTCCTATTTCTTCTCCTAGTTGTCTCTTTATCCCCCCCTTTTATTCCTTAAATTGAGTTTATTACTTGAAGTCAATTAATGAGTCAAGATTTTATCCCCAATCTACTCCCTAATTTAACTTAGGTTTATCTCTTAGATGGATATTCTTATGTTGGTTGTTGCCACATGGAGCTTCTCTACATTTCTCTAAATTTAATTTATTATTCTTATTTTAATTCACCTTCCTCTTTTCTTAATTAGGTTTAATTAGTTTAGGATTAATATTTATCCTTACAATTATGTTCGTCTTTCCCCCTTTTACCTAATTAAACCACGTAATCTACCTAGTATTTCCCAACATGGGAAAGGTAGAGTTTTAAGGTACTCTATTTTATTTCTTCCTATGATCCTCCTTATTCCAAGTTTTATTTTTTTTTATTTAATTACCTTGGTTTCTAATCATCATTTACCCTTGATGTAAATTCACCTAGTTTTCATTCCTTACTTATATTTATTTATTATTATTTATTTTTTATGATTCCAAGGGTGCCAAGTTTGGTTTTGCCCTTCAAGAACTTCCCTAGAAGTTCCAAGGGTGCCATACCTAATAGTCTATTTGTGATGCCAAGGGTGCCAAGTTGGTCGTGCCCTTCAAGAAATTCCCCTGAAGTTCCAAGGATGCCACACCACTTGCCCTTCAAGCATCCAGTGACTACGAGGGGAGTGCAACGTCATAGACCACTATCATCTCTTATGTTGCCTGCTATAGTGAGATTAATGGTGTCGGGGATCAAGGAATCCGCCTTGATGCGCGCCCCCCGGTAAACTCCTCATGAGCGACCCAACTTTGGGACCTGCCCTCATGGCATCGTGATCTTCAAGGCAAAGGTGTTTCAACCCTTCCAGCCCAAGTCACGACGGGAGTGCTAGTGGGTGAGATCAGGGACTCTGTCCCACCCCTCCCATGTAGTTCCATCCACCTGTACAACCCCATCACCCATATGTGAGTCATTCGGTCAAGCAACTAATCTGTGCCTGCAACCATTAACATATCATCAGAATATAATTAAACATATATGGCAGATTTCAAGATCGACTTAGACTTTCAAAGATGAAATAATATGAATTTTCATCAAACCAGTTGTCATCAACTCGTCATATGCGAGTGACTCTGATGGTTTCCTGCCATACTCAATAATCATCAGTAACAAGGTTTACATAATAGCATCATTAACAATTCCTAGTCATTCACATCATTGTCTGTTGTAAGCCTGGACTAAAGAAAATAGGTAACATAGGGGACACATCCATCATGGCTATCATTATCATAACATCAAATAGAAAACAAACATAACCATTTATACCACAATCATCATAATATCAATAGAGAACATGCATAACCATTACATTCACTAATAATAGAGACATGTTTCTGGATCCTCAACCTGAGTTCCTCAAAGACTAAAGTATCTAAGATAATGTCATATTAAGGTCAAGAAACTAGAGTGGGCACTACAGTAAATATGTGACGAGAAGCCATTATAATGGGATTCAACCTCCTAAGTCACCTTAAGGAAGTGGAATCGACGGAAACACACCACACAGACATTCCACATCAGCAACAAAACTATAGGAGCCATCCCAACTACTCAGGTAACCAACCCGTGAGACCAATAGAATTTTTAGTGCATCAAACCCCTAGACACTCCCTTGATATGGACAACGATGCGTCTGGGAGGCTCCAGAAGCTCCCACAACAAGGGTGAGGGAGCTTCAAGGGAATTTTTTCCTAAGTGTTGTGCCTGTGACTCTAGGATTTATGCTACATTTTCAGGCCTAGAGCCCAAGTCACTGCTCAGAACTCAATGACACCTTCATAAATGAATTTACACAACATAACAATGATACATTTGGAAAAACATTGACAAGGACTAGACTGGACCCCTACTAGCCATGACAGGCATTTTGTCAAACATATCACAAATATTAATTGCAAAAATCCTTAGAGAAAAATGGTATGACCCCAATGAACTAAGGAATCCATATTCTATAATTTTATATCAAACAATAAGTTGATTAATGTCCAACCCATAAATGGAAAATATATAGGGAACAATCAAATAAAAGGGAAATGTCTTGTTTTAGAAAGATTGGACAAATGCTTGACCTTGGAAGAATGGAGGGGAAGAAATGTAACACCCTCATCTCATGTCTACCCAAGTAATCGTCCAACAAAGGTAAATATGCGACGAGAAGCCATTATAATGGGATTCAACCTCTTAAGTCACCTTAAGGAAGTGGAATCGACGTAAACACACCACATAGACATTCCACATCAGCAACAAAACTCCTAGGAGCCATCCCAACTACTCCGGTAACCAAGCCCTGAGACCAACTAAATTTTTAGTGCATCAAACCCCTGGATGCTCCCTTGATATGGACAATGGTTCGTCTGGGAGGCTCCAGAAGCTCCCACAACAAGGGCGAGGGAGCTTCAAGGGACTTTTTTCCCAAGTGTTGTGCTTGCGACTCCAGGATTTATGCCACATTTTCAGGCCCAGAGCCCAGGTCACTGCCCAGAACTCAATGACACCTTCAGAAATGAATTTACAAAATAGAACAATGATACATTTGCAAAAACATTAACAAGGACTAGACTGGACCCCTATTAGCCATGACAGGCATTTTGTCAAACATATCACAAATATGAAATCTACAGGTCTTACCGGCAGAGCTGAGCATAGGGCTCACATACTTATCTCAGCTTCGTTATGAGGCATTGTTTCTTTATCACATTAGCTGCATTATCATCTATTAGGCCATAAATACATTGTTCATTCATTTACAAGTAAAAACATGATGATATCCAAACATAGTCAGTGTCATAATACATGTTCATAACTAGCATAATAACAACAAAAATACCAAGGAAACAACATCCATATAATCCACATATGAACCAATACAATATTCATGACATAACAAGTAGAAATAATCTCATATTAATGAATGCAAAGGCCAACCCAGTTTGGGACTTCCACGAACCACCCAACCATAGATTGGTTGAATCGAATCTTTCTTTAAGCCAATCACCCCCATGCCATATTCCAAGCATGAATGTGGGACTCAAACCAAAAGAACCAACCAGGGCATCCAGAGGCTAAACCACCTCACCCTCATCAACAGAAACCAGGCTTTACCATAATCCAAGCCGGATCACTAGGCCAAAATATTAAACATGTAATAATAGGTTTTACCATGATCTCCACCAGATCACTAGGCCAAAACAAGCATGGATTCCACCAGATTTATCCACCTACACTGTGGAGAATTTTCCTATCTCCTAGTCTCTAGGCTTTACTGCAATCCACGCCAGATCACTAGGCCCTAACTGAGACTCGAGTATCTAGGTTTTACCGCAATCCACACTAGATCACTAGGCCCTAACTAAGACTCCACCTTCCAGGTTTTACCGTATATTCCATCTTGGGATTCCTAGGCTTTATCAAGGGCAACCACCTCTAGGCTTTACCATATATCCCGCCATTCCCCAGTCGAGGATTCTTAGGCCCACCGAGGCACACAATCCCTGGCTTTACCGCAACCCATAGTTCAGTTTAGGGATTACAAGGCCAATGGCTTTACCAAAATCCATAGTATGATTCAAGGATTATTAGGCCATGTGTTCTATCATTCAGAGATCCACATCACTCAACTTTGAATCCATCCGGAAATCTAGCTCAATGAAAACATGAGAACCCCATCACACCATGTCTATCTGGAAATTGTAAGGCTAGGCTGAAAAACTTTGTCACACCTGGCAAAACCCATGCCAAATGACAACAAGAGAACCAAGAACACGCATACAACACCATGCATGCCAAATCTAGCAAGGGAACGACACATGCAAATCGATACCTGCAAGAATCTTGTTGCAACTATTTGATCCTGCTCTTCCTTGCTTGATCTTTTGCTTCCTCTTTTCCTTCTTTGCCTTTCTTGATCCAATGTTGAAATGATCCAAGAAAAACTCTAAGTTTCCAAGAGTATGAGTGAGAGAAACTAATGATATAGCTCCAAAAATGAACTCACAAAAAGCCCCTAAACTGATCCTCATAAGCCTTTTTATCAATAAGGCCTCTATTTTCTTCATTTTCCATTATTTTCTTTCATTTTACTCCTCACATGCAACTTGTGACCTTTCACCTTCCTTTCCTCTTAATTTCCATTATTTTCATAAATAAATGTGCCAAAAATGTCATTTTGTCTTTCCAAAGCCTTCGACATTGTCTTTGCCAATTTTCTTTAGCCATAATAACTGAAATGAACACCCACTAGGATGTTTTACCCAGCATTCAGCTTGGAATACGTGTCCTAGGACGTTTGTCTTATTTTTTCATTTGTTAACTTTTACATGGAATTTTGACAAGGGCTATTACAGAAAACTACTTAGTAAAATCATTGATATTCAAAAGTGTCCTTTCACCATTGCACTATTGGCTTAGAACATTTATCAAAGTAATGGCCTCCAAACATCCCCTTCAAGAGCTAAGAACACACCTAGGAAAAGGAAGTTTGCAAAAACATGTTTCAAGAGGAGGAGTTGGAAGATGAAGTGTTTAATATCCTATATAAGATCAAAAGAGGAGGCAATTCATAGGAGATATCCTCATAGGAATCACAAAAATGGACTAGGTTATTCAAGATTTACAATAAAGGAAAAAAAATAGAGAAAAAAGTCAAGAGTGGATTTTCTAAATGAGAAAGATAGGAATATAATTTATTTTCATGGAACATGCCTTCATAGGAGATCCCAAAACATATTAATCTCAATGAAAGATAAAAAAGAAAAGAAAATCCTTCTCTTAGTTTTTTTTTTTTTTTTTGGTTTGGTGGGTAAGAGACAAGAGGATTATGCACAAAAACAAGGATATTTTAAAGAAATAAACATTTGATAAAATGGTGTCATATATATATTATCTATAAAGATAAGTCACACCATAGGTTGAGATTTTTTGGGCATTGAACAACTTAAATAGTATATTTAACCAATTTATGTTTATATTTTGAGTAGTTGGCTCAATGTTTGCATTATATTATTATGTAATGGATATCATCATATTATTACATGTCATTTAGTAATACAATTTATGTAGGTTACGTATCCTTCCCCTTCATAGATGTTTAAAGAAGATGATGCTAAAAAATGACCAAGTATTCTTGAAAATATCTTCTTTGTTATATTCCCTATTTTGTTTGAAGATGGTCAACGTATTGTTAAATTTGGTTTTGAATACTAGCAAGGTTCCAATATAAGGTGCATCTAATACTTTAAAGTTCTCCCCTCTGGTCTCTTATGGTTTAGTTTGTATGATAGTTTTTTCTTGATTAGAATAATAAGATCTAGACTTGGTCGTTTCCTTTTGATGTTGGTTTATGGAGTTCAACATGCCTTTAAAATTTATCTTCCCTATATGTCACAATATTTTTACTTTCATAAATGAGATTCAAATCTATATAATTTATAATTTTCTCATTGTCATTTAAATTCCATGAATTGTTTCTAAATATTTGTAGTGGAAGTACGTTGTTGAATTAACCATTCAAAACTATAACAATGTACATTTCATTGGGTGGCAATGCATAAAATCCCATTTGTAAATTTGGCATTTTGTATTTATATGTATGCTTTATGTAATCTTCCTATTACTCTAATTTCTTGTCATTGGTTACCATTGTTGAGAAATCTAGGGGTAGCCAGATGAGGTGATTTCTCTTGCTTTTATAACTACTTGTGATATATTTTTACTTAACTTAACTAGCTTATTCTTTCACTTGATTATTATTATGTTCTTATCCTCAAACAACTACCAAACTATGAGGATAAAATAGATAAGAGGACACAACAGTGTAGGTTGCAATCCATGGCCAAAGCCTCTCCTCTTACGAGGAAAACCCACTAGATTTCTTCCCCCCTTATAGTATGTCCAAATGACAAATTCCAAGACCTAAGACCCTTGTCAAAGACACCTCCAAGACCAAGTCAACCTTTCTTCTTGATGAGATTTCATTCCAGCAACTTCGACTTCGACAACTTCTCCAGCAACTTCGATCCCAACAACTTCTCCAGCAACTTTGACCCCAACATGAAACCCATGCATCAAGAATGACAATAATAAATTTATTTTCTTTTTAATATCAAATATATAAAATCATTATTACAATAGACATTATGAAGACCAGACCTAGTTACACATTTCAACACTCCCTCTCAACTAGGGAGGTATTCATAATACATACATGGTACTTGGACATTCTCATACTGAATAATTCTCATAAGAAGAGTCGGATTGGTAAGCCATCTCATAAGCTTATTCTAGTGCATCTCATCATATGAGCCAACACTGTCACATAGCAAGGCCTTGACTAACATCTCTCCACAATATTAGAGAACAATGTTGGGGAGATAATAACTAATAGACACCTTGCATCATTATCTCTCAAGGAAAACACCCCATCCGGATGTTCACAAGGTATGTCCTTTTAGGACCATTCCTGTCTTGGAACAACGCATCCTCAAGGAATTTCCTCTTCGACTACTCTTGCCTATTGGATTGTAACATCTCTGGAAAAAAATTCATGTAATAAAAGTTAATAAAGGCAAAAATAATAACCACGGTTGATGGGACACTTATTCCAAGCTGAATGTTGGGCAAACATCCTAGTGCGGGTGTTCATTTGGTTTATTATGGCTAAGGCAATGGCTAAGGCTTTGGAAAGGAAAAATGACATTTTTGGAACATTTATTTATGAAAATAATGGGAATTAGTAGAAAAGTAAGGTAAAAGGTCACAAGTTTCATGTGAGGAGGAAATTGAAGGAAAATAATGGAAAATGAAGAAATTAGAGGCCTAATTGACAAAGAGGCTTATGAGGATCAATTAGTACATTTTGTTAATTCAGTTTTGGAGCTCTCCCATTATTCTCTCTCTCCCTCACTCTTGGACACTTAGAGTTTTCTTGGAGCACTTTGGCATTGGATCAAGAAAGACAAAGAAGGCAAGAGGAAGGAAGGTGAAATCAAGGAAGAGCAGGATCAAGCAACTACCGCAATATTCTTTGCAGACATCGATTTGCATGTGTGTTTTCCTTGCTAGATTTGGCATGCATGGTATTGCATGTGGTTCTTTTGTTGTTATGGCATGGGTTTTTCCAGTTGTGATAGTGTTTTCAGCCTGGCGTTTCCATTTTCGGATAGCCATGGTGTGATGGGGTTCTCATGTTTTGGTTGAGATGGATTGATAGATGGATTCGAAGCTGAGTGAGGTAGATATCCAAATGATAGAAAACATGGCCTAATAACTCCTGATTCGAACTATGGGTTGCGGTAAAGCCAGATTTTGCGTTGCCTCGGTGGGCCTAGGAATCCTTTTCGGTGAATGGTGGGATATACGGTAAAGTCAAGAGGTGGATTGCTCTCTGTTGGGCCTAGTAATCCTGGGTTGGGATATGCGGTAAAGCCTAGAGAGCGGGTCTCGGTTTAGGGAATAGTGATCCGGTGTGGATTACGATAAAGCCTAAGAGACTAGGAGACAGGGAAATTCCTCACGATGTAGGTGGAGAAATCTAGTGGAATCCATGTTTGTTTTGGCCTAATAATCTGGTGGAGATCATGGTAAAGCCTGTGATTACATGTTCATTATATTGGCCTAGTGATCTAGGATGGATTACGGTAAAGCCTGGTTTCTATTGATGAGGGTGAGGTGGTTTAGCTTCAGGATGCTCTGGTTTGCTCTTTTAGGTTTGAGTCCCACATTCATGCTTAGAATATGGCATGAGGGTCAATGGTTGAAGGGATTTTTGGCTCAGCTATTCTATGGTCTAGTGGAACATGGTAGTCCCATCCCGAGTTTGGATTTTGCATCATTAATATGAGGTTATTTCTCCTTGTATTTCTATGAGTATTATACTGGTTTATATGTGGATCATATGGCTAATATTTCCTTGGTATTTTTGTTGGTATTATGTTGGTTATGTATATGTTTTATGACAGTGGCTCTGTATGAATCTCATCATGTTTTTACTTGTAAATGAATGAACAATGTATCTATGACCTAATAGATGATAATGCAACAAATGATATAAGGGAACAATGCTTCTTAGTGATTCTCAGATAAGTATGAGACCCCTATGCTTAAATATGTTGTTTACACCTGTACATTAAATATTTGTGATATGTTTGACGAAATGTCTATCATGGCTAGTAGGGGTCTAGTTAAGGGCTTGTTCAAGTATTTGCATTTGCATCATCATTTGCTTGTTATATTTCTGTTCTGAAGGTGTCATTTAATTTTGGGCAGTGACCTGGGACCTAGGCCTGAAAAAGTGGTTCAAATCCTGGGGACATTGGCATAACACTAAGAAAAATAGTCCTTGGAGGTTGGCATACCTTGTCATGAGAGCGTCAAGAACCTCCTAGATGCTATCAGACCCATATCATGGGAGCGTCTACGGGTTAATTGGTCTAAAACCCCAATGGGACCCATGGGTTAGTTACCAGAAAGGTTGGGATGGTTCTTAGGAGTCCTGTTAATGATGTGGAAGGTTTGTATGATGTGTTTTTGTCGATTCCATTTCCTTAAGTTCACCTAGGAGGTTGAATCCAATCATAGTAGCTTCTCGTCACATGTTTACCCCGGTTCGTTGGTTACTTAGGTAGATGTGGGACGAGGGTGTTACAGAGTGGTATCAATGCATGGTTCACCCCTCGGATTGGATGGGCAGTGTGTATTGGTCATGCATTCATGTCGGTTGCATGTATGTTAACCATTCTTGTGATCTATATGCTTATGCATATGCATGATGTTGGTCATGGTTGTAGTGATGTCGCCATGTGAATGAGGATGTTGTTGTTGTAAAGTGTGTCTTCATGAGTGTATGATTTGTTACATATTGTTTATGCTTGTGTACTATCAGTGTACATTGGTATGGTTGTGTTGTCATGCATGAGGTCATGGTACATGTAGTTGATATGGTCATGCATTGATGATTAGACTCTAGCTAGACTGGTGGTTACATGGTTATGTGCTTATGTATTATATGTATATATGTTTTCATGATTATGTTATACATGTAGTATGTTGATTGGTTTTCCTTGCAGATGAGATATCCTCCCCAAATTTCGCTAAGGTACGTTGTTTTTTTGTGATTTGGTTTATAGCTAACATAATATGCCTTGCAGGAAAGAGATCAAAATGACTAGCAAGATTGTAGACTACAAAGACTCTCCCCATGAATCGGATGAGCATCATGGTGTTGGGAACTCTTATGATTTAGAAGACACATGAGAAGTTTGAAGGAAGAAATAAGGAGTTGTAAGGCGGACAATGACAAAATCATGAAGACACAAGAGAAATAAGCAGAGGTTAATGCTATACTCCTTCAACTTTTGTCAGAATTGCAACGACAAGTGCCCCTTCGAATTAGCCATGGACATAAGGACAAAAGTAACGGGGCATATGGAAGTAGGTCTCATGGTGGTCATAGGTCGGATAGAGATGACACAGTTAGAGATGGTATATTGTTGGATACTCTGGATAGGAGAGGTGATGGATACAAGTATTATTCTAGTTATGGTTCTAATGTGCATTAGGATCGTCATCATTATCATCCTTACAGGAGGAGTGGTAGGGGATACTTGCTAGATGAGTTTAAGAAAGAAAAGCCACCTACTTTTAATTGAGTGAAGAAGATAGGTGGTGTTAAGGCTTGGATACCTAGAATGAAGAAGTTCTTTGAGTTACATGAGTACAT
This sequence comes from Pinus taeda, assembly GCA_000404065.3. Taxonomy (NCBI): domain Eukaryota; kingdom Viridiplantae; phylum Streptophyta; class Pinopsida; order Pinales; family Pinaceae; genus Pinus; species Pinus taeda. Next base: position 22,596 of record APFE031328430.1, on the reverse strand, counting down.
AGATAATATGAAGGTCAAAATAGCTATCTTCCGTCTGAGAGGTAAAGCAGGCATCTGGTGGGAAGATGTGAAGCGGGTTAGAGACATCAATACAAAGGACTTGAGTTCAAGAGGCTTTTAAAGAAGAAATACTTGTCAGAAAGGTACTACGCCAGTAAGGCCAAATAATTCTATGAGCTAAAGATGAGAGCAATGAAAGATGAAGAGTACAAGACTAAGTTCCTGGAGCTATTGAGGTATGTACCGTATCTTAAAGATGAGAAGGCTAAAGCTCAATGTTTTATTAGTGGTTTTCCATTAGAATTTAGAGATCAGATTGGGTATGATGAGCCTCGGTCACTTGGGGAAGTTATTGGAAAATTGAAGCATTGTTATGAGCAGTCAAAGCATAAGAATGAATCTCAGCAAGGATGGAAAGGAAAATACAAAGGTAAAGGAAAATGACATTTGAAAAGAATAAGGCCTCAGAATGCAAAAGAAAAATAAAATGTGGCACCACAAAAGAAGTTCAACGTAGCTAGACAGGGATATGGATCACAGAAGCAGCATAGAGGTGATGGTATTCGACGGTTGGAGTGTTGGACATGCGGTAAGGAGCACATTAAGAGATATTTTCCACATAATCAGGGTGATGGGCCTCATATATATAGTGCATAGGAGGCACAAACTGTTTGGGATGTTGGTTAGAGCGTTCCTTGTATCTATGCAACATGGGGTAACAAACAGGCAAATCATCAAGCATCTATCATTGAGATGGATGATATGGTTTGTGATCAAGTTATTTCTATTTTGATTGACCCTGGATCTAATTATAGTTATGTTAGTCCTGACTTGGCGGATAAGTGTGGTTTGAATAAAGAAGTGCATGTAGAATCTTTAGTTAGTGCAGTTTGTTGCATGTACAAAGAAGCGAGTTCATCATTGGGTAAGATCTTGTGCATTTGATTTGAATGGTATGCCTATTACAACACATTTGAATGTATTACCATTGGGATCATAAAGTATGTTGTTGGGCATGGATTGCTTGTACCTTCATAGGACCAAGGTGGATTGTTATGACAAATTCATTGAGTCTGTGGATGACAATGGGGAACCAAGAGTCTTACAGGGAAAGAAGAAAGCCACATCGATTAGGATGGTGACAACTATGCAGGAAAAATGTAGCCGCATAAAAGGATGTTTGTTATTTGTAGTGCATATTTCTAGTGACAAAGATAAGGAAGTTGAGGATGCAGATGTTTTGAACAGGTACCCAGTTTTACAATAGTTTTAGGATGTGTTTCCGAAATAGCTTTGAGAGTTGCCACCTCATAGGGAAGTAGACTTTTCTATCAGTTAGTTTCAAGGGCAACTCTAGCATCAAAGGCACCTTATAGGATGAGCACACTTGAGTTGGTAGAGTTGAATTTATAGTTCAAGGAAATGTTGGACGAGGGATACATTAGACCAAGTGTATCACCTTGGGGCGCACTGATATTTTTTGTAGAGAAGAAGGATGGTACTCTTAGATTGTGCATTGACTACAGACAGTTGAACAAAGTGATCATCACAAACATGTATCCATTATTGAGGATTGATGATTTGTTCGATTAGTTGAAGGGAGCAACAGTGTTCTCGAAGATTAATCTGAGATTTGGATACCACCAAGTATGAATCAAAGAGGAGGACATTTACAAGACAAGTTTTCAGACCAAGTATGGGCATTATGAGTTTGTGTTGGAAATAATGCTGGGGGGGATGAATCAGTATTATCAATTTAACAATTTTTCATTTCCATAAACAAATTGATATATGCTACTTTTGTTAATTAAACCCTCCTATATACGCAACTGTTTTTATAGAAAACCGCGTATATCTTGAAGACTTCTAATTTAGTTAGCTGATCTTAATCTGTGTATTAGAACCATAAAATAGTAATCAAGTCCAGTAAACATTACAGGAAATCACACACAGGAACACAAGATATAAGGTGGAAACCCAATATGGGTGAAAACCACCTACTGCAATTCGTCTCTATATTCTTTTAATAAGAAACTTCTTTTTACAATATTTCTGTACTGGTGCAGTCTTATACCAGTACGCAGGCTTCTACCTGCAGAAGACTACAACCTTCTCTCATTCTCCAGCTTCTCTTGGAAGGGAGCTACAACGCCCTTAACTCTTGTACTAGCTAATGTACTAGTACGTAGGTGCTGACATACCAAAGGCTACAACCTTCTCTTTTCTTACAAGGACCACGTTTCATAAATTTTCAGATTGGATCCATCAATAACATCAATCAAACATCAAATATATCGGCATCAACCAATCTCCTTTGCACCAACCAAAAACTGAATATTGGTTTATTCTAAAAATGAGCAAGAGCATGTCGAGCATTTAGCAACAATGTTGAGGTTGTTGAGAGAGCATCAGTTGTATGCTAATCTCAACAAATGTAGTTTATTTCAGACTGAGGTACACTACTTGGGACATGTTGTTTCAAAGGAGGGCATAACAGTGGATCTAGAAAAGATAAGGGCCATCATGGAGTGAGTAGCTCACAGGAATGTTGATGAGGTGAGATCTTTCATGGGATTGGCAGGTTATTACATGAGGTTCATCAGGAGTTTCTCACATATTGTTTATCCTGTTACATCATTACAATGGCAAGGTAAGAAGTTTGAATGAACAAAGGAGTGTGAGACCAGTTTTGAGTAGCTTAAGCAATTGTTGACACACACACCAGTGTTATAGATTGCAGATCCGGACAAAGAGTTTGTAATATGTACAAATTCTTGCAAGATAAAAATTTGTGGAGTCCTTATCTAGGAAGGACATGTGGTATGCTATGAGTGACGAAAAATAAACGAGATCAAGTGGAACTACCCGACACATGATCTTGAGTTAGAAGCAATCATATATGCATTAAAGATGTGGAGGCACTATCTTCTTGGTAGGAGGTTTGTGATGATGAGTGATCACTTTGGGTTGAGATATTTGTTTGACCAACCGAATCTGAATGCCTGACAAGCTAGATGTTGGCCACGATCAGTGAGTTTGACTTCGAGATCATGTATATCAAATCAAAGGAGAACATGTTTGCAAACGCTCTTAGCAGACGAATACAGGTAAATCATATAGTAGCTATGAGTTTCTATGGGACTGATTTACAAGACAGGATCTTCTAGGTTGGTCAACAGGATGTCAGGTATAGGGAGATTGTGCACAGGTTGCAGTAGAGTACAGGTACAGGTACAGGTGCAAGTAGTAGTACATGTACAAGTGGAGCTGCACAGGATGTCGATTATGGTCTTACAACATATGGATTGGTTAGATTTAAGGAAAGGATATATGTGCCAAATAACAGTGAGCTCAAGAATGTGATCTTGAGGGAGTTTCATACGAAACCATATTCAAGTCACCCGGGCTACCAGAAAACATTGACCGCAATGAAGAAATTTTATTACTAGCTCAATCTGAATAAGGATGTAGCAAGGTTTGTGGCTAGGTGTTTAGATTATAAGCGTGTGAAGGCATATTGTAAGTATCCAGGTGGACTGCTACAGCCGATTTCAATTCCAAAATGGAAATGGGAGGTCATTTCCATGGACTTTATCATATGTTTGCTGAGGATAGTGAGACAACATGATTCCATCATGGTTGTTGTGGATAGGTTGACAAAGGTTGCACACTTCATTCCAATAAAGTCTACATTCTCAGCTAGTGATGTAGCACATGTATTCGTCAGAGACATGGTGAGATTGCATGGTGTTCCAAAGAATATTTTGTCAGACAGGGATGAAAAGTTCACTTTGAAGTTTTGGAAGGATTTATTTCCAGGTTTGGGCACAAAGTTGGCCTTCAATACAACTTATCATTCGCAGACAGATGGACAGACTAAGAGGGTCAACAAGATATTGGAGGACATGTTGAGGATGTACATGATGCATCAACAATGAAAGTGGTAAGAGTATCTTCCATTGGTAGAGTTCGCTTACAACAATGGGTATCAGTAATATTTGAAGATGATTCTATTTGAGGCATTGTATGGGTGGAGTTGCAATACTCACATTAGTTGGAGCAATCCAGTTAACAGGGTGTTGATTGGACCGGACATGTTGGCGAACATGGAATAGGAAATGCATGTTATAAAGAAGAATATAAAGGCAGCACAAGATAGGTAGAAGAGCTATGCAAATCAAAATAGGTTGTTCAACGAGTTCTAGGTTTGGGAACAAGTGTACTTGCACATCAAACCAAAGAAGAGATCCTTACATATTGGATCATGTGCCATGTTAGCACCACAGTTTTGTGGAGCCTTCAGTATTATTGAGAGGATTGAGCCAGTAGCCTATCGATTTGCACTGACTTCGACAGTGAAATTCCATGATGTTTTCCATGTGTCATTTCTTAAGAAGTATGTTAAATATGTTGATCACATGATTGATTGGTCTGTATTGCAGGTGGAACTAGATGGAGAATTTCAGTCGCCCTCAATGTGTATTGCAGAAAAAGGTGCTCATGATCCAGAACCGAGCAGGTTAAAGTGCAGTGGAAATTTGGGCCCAATGAAGCTACATGGGAGATGGTGAATGAGATTCTGGTTATGTATCCTTCATTGTTTGTCAGTTGAGGCAAAGCTATTTTGCTATGGTGTTTTATTATATGTCTTTGGTATATGTTTTGGTACATATTTGGTGATGTGTTGGTATATGTACATATGTATATGGATGTAAATACTTCCATAAGCTATGTCATAAATATCCAATAAGAGGTATGGGTGTCATGTCATTTTAGTTGTCATGTTGGTTTGCTTCTCAATAGGGTGATCATTGTAAATACTACATCGAGTTGTGGTATAAAGCTCCATGGGAAGTATGTTTTATTTTCAGTGGTTTTGCTAAGGTATAGGTGTGGTTGAAACACTGAGGGCGGTGTCCCCCAAGGGGGAGGGTTCATTAACAGCCCTGGTGAAAATTCCATGTAATAAAAGTTAATAAAGGAAAAAATAATAACCAAGGTTGGTGGGACACTTATTCCAAGCTAAATGTTGGGCAAAACTTCCTAGTGTGGGTGTTCATTTGGTTTATTATGGCTAAGGAAATTGGTAAAGGCAATGGCTAAGGCTTTGGAAAGGAAAAATGACATTTTTGGCACATTTATTTATGAAAATAATGGAAATTAGGAGAAAAGTAAGGTGGAAGGTCACATGTTGCATGTGTGGAGGAAATTGAAGGGAAATGATGAAAAATGAAGAAAATAGAGGTCCAATTGATAAAAAAATGCTTATGAGGATTAGTTGGTACCTTTTGTCAGTTCAGTTTTGGAGCTCTCTCATTACTCTCTCTCTCTCTCTCTCTCAGTCTTGGACAGAGTTTTCTTAGAACACTTTGGCATTGGATCAAGAAAGGAAAAGAAGGCAAGAGGAAGGAAGGAGCAAGTAAGGAAGAGCAAGATCAAGCGGCTACAATGATATTCTTTGCAGGCATTGATTTTCATATTGCCTAATGGATTTGAAGTTGAGTGAAGTGGGTCTTTGAATGATAGAACACATGGCCTAGTAACCCCTGAACTAGACTATGGGTTGCGGTAAAGTCACATTTTGTGTTGCCTCGATGGGCTGAGGAATCCTTGCAGGTGAATGATAAGATATATGCTAAAGCCAAGAGGTGGATTTCTCTCCATTGGGCATAGTAATACTAATCTGGGGTTTGGATATGTAAAGCCTGAAGAGTGGGTCTTGGTTTAGGGCCTAGCGATACGGTGTGGATTGCGATAAAGCCTGAGAGACTAAGAGTTAGGGAAATTCCTCATGGTGTAGGTGGAGAAATTTGGTGGCATACATGCTTTTTTTGGCCTAATGATCTAGTGGAGATCATGGTAAACCCTGTTATTACATGTTAATTGTATTGGCCTAGTGATCTGGGATGGATTATGGTAAATCCCGGTTTCTATTGATGAGGATGAGGTGGTTTAGCCTCGGGATGCCCTAGTTGGATCTTTTGGGCTTGATTCCCACATTCATGCTTAGAATATGGCACGGGGGTCAATGGTTGAAGAGCGATTTGGCTCAGCCATTCTATGGTCGGGTGGAATGTGGTAGTCCCATCCCATGTTTGGATTTTGCATCATCAATATGAGGTTATTTTTCCTTGTATTTCTATGATTATTATACTAGTTTATGTGTGGATCATATGGTTGTGATTTCCTTGGTATTTCTATTGCTATTATGTTGGTTATGTATATGTTTTATGATAGTGGCTATGTATGGCTCTCATCGTGTTTTTAATTGTAAATGAATGAATAATGTATCTATGACCTAATAGATGATATTGCAACAAATGATATAAGGAAAAAATTCTTCTTAGCGATTCTCAGATAAGTATGAGACCCCTATGCTTAAATTTGTTGTTTACACCTGTAGATTACATATTTGTGATATGTTTAACGAAATGCCTGTCATGGCTAGTAGGGGTCCAGTTAAGGGCTTGCTCAATTATTTGCATTTGTATCATCATTTCCTTGTTATATTTCTATTTTGAACGTGTCATTCAATTTTGGGCAGTGACCTCGGCTATAGGCATGAAAAAGTGGCTCAAATCTCGGGGACGCTCACACAACAATGAGAAAAATAGTCCCTAGGTGCTAGCATGCCTTGTCATGAGAGTGTCCAGATGCTCCTGGACGTTGTTAGGCCTTTATCATGGGAGTGCATGTGGTTCAAGTAGTCTAAAACCTCAGTTGGACCCAGGGCCTGGTTACCATAATGTTTTGGATGGTTCTTAGGAGTCATGTTGATAATGTGGAAGGTTTGTATGATGTGTCTTTGTTGATTCCATTTCCTTAAGGTCACCTAGGACATTGAATCCAATCATAGTAACCTCTTGTCACATGCTTACCCTGGTTAGATGGTTATTTGGGTAGATACATGGATGCCCTACCACATCCTCAAAGAGTATCAAAATCAATATCATATGCTTACCCAATCCTCCATTCTTTATGCGTAACATGAAGACAAGAATGGTGTTTCTATCTCTCCCACTTAACTAGGGAGGATATACTCGTTCCTATAAAAGGAATATACTCAACCAGGGACTTGCCCAATCTCCCTCTCAACTAGAGACTTGTTTCAATCAACAACTACTTGCTATTTGGTGAATATGATGGTACTATAAGCTGCTTATAGGGCTTGTCCTTTCGATGTCATGTCATGAAATTCAACTTCTTCATTATGGATGCATCATCTTCTAGATCTTCTTCATAGGGCATCGTCCATCTTCGACATCACTTTCTTTTCAACATGACATAGTGTTGAACCAATAGTCATGTCATCCTTCTTTTCATGAGAAAGTGACCTTCTAGTCCACATTTGGCTATCCTTCATACAACTACCTCTTTCAAGTCGTGTTTCTTTTAGGATCTTCCCTCCAATCTCATGAGTACTAGTTGTAGGTGACTTCTACAACCCTCTTTCGGTGGCCCTGTGTTAACCCAACCAAATGTTTTCAAAAATGAAAATGAACATCAAATCAAAGTTACTTTTTATGATGGCCTTTCGTCATGACATCTTATTTTTGCAACATCAACATCCAGCACATGTATGAATCCATCTCTAAGACATTCAATATCAAGGGTCTTGTTCTTTTACACACTTTATCAAGGTCTCCATACCTTCTCCATGGATATTTCATAACTAATCCTTCTAGTTAATTTCAAATGTTGATTCCTTGCACATTTTCTACATGCCTTCATGCATCGTTCTAATGGAAGATATCCTTCTTATTTCATCATGCTCATGTAATAAAGCATTTTAGCCATTCTTTCTACCACTATATGATGACATGAGTTTATCTATTAAATATATACATACCTCTTCCTTCTTTTGGTCATCTAGACTTCCTTCTAGTAGCTTCCTTTCCTTGCTTGAAGATGAAAGTACTTCAACCAACTTGATATGTTGCACATTTTGGTCATCATACCTTACAAGTGGATTCCACACAAGGTGGAATGTGGAATATTTGCGAGGCACTTGCTTCTTCTTAGTATAGGTGAACCTTCCAATGGAGGATCTTGATGATCCTCATTCTACAAATGCTCCTTTCTAATATTGATGATTTATGATGATTTATTTATCTTCTATCTTGCTACATGATTTTTCTCCAACCATATATATTGCTACTTCAGTTGTCCTTGTATGCTTCCCATGGAGGTAACATTTCTATCATAATGAATTCTATAACCATGTAGACTTTCTACTTAATATATCCTTTCATGCTTCTATGATGATATCATCTCTATCTTGATATAATGCATCCTATCATACTTGTGAATCTTTCTATTTTTATAATTGAAAATAACTAAGTGAAGGAGATTATATCAGTCAAAGTAGTGATCTTTCACTTCCTCCTCCTTTGATTTCTTCTTTTCAGATTCTTCCACTTCTTCGGTATCATGGGCTTGTTTTATTTTATTTTTCTTCTTGTTTTCCTTCTTGAGTTTGGGACAATTCCTTTTAAAGTGCCCAAATTCATTACACTCATAACATTTTATCTTTGACATATCAATCTTCTTCTTTTTTCGAGGATCAAACTTCCCTTTTCTCCTCGCCATGGAAGCATATGTTTGAACTTGTTCATTTGATCCAACATTGCTTTTTGCCTTAAAGATATTTTCTTTAATCTTACAGAATGACCAAAGTTCATTGAATGGAGTGGCTTCCTTCTTTCCATAGATACTTGATACAAAGTTGCCCCATTCATCAGGTAGTGCATTCAGCACAACAATGGTCATTTATTTATTGAACATTATTTCTCCTAATTCTTGTAGTTGATCTCTTATTTGAGATACCCTCATAAGGTATGAGGCTACCCCTTATTCCTTAGATACATTAAATTTGTATAGTTTGGTTCTCAATGATATAACTTCTCCTGCAGTCCTTACGAAAAATAATTCTACCATTTTCTCATAGATGTCTTTCGATTTCTCAAAATTTGCTACATAAGGGATTAGGGAATCCTTGATTGATTCTATGAGGATTCTTTGAGCCTTTATTTCCCCTTTCATATACTACGATAGTGCTTGAGCTTACTCTTTGTTTATAAGTGGTTATCATTGATGTCACCCCAAGAAATTTGACATAGAAATTCATGGAATATCGTGTTAGTATAATTCTAGATAGATTCTCCTCGATGATATGTTTCTTTTGATATATGGTACGCCTAGTGGTTCCCTCTGGTTTGAGAGAAAATTGAGTTTGAAATTGAAGACCCAATTTTGTGGGCTAAAACCCCAGGGGGTAGTGGCATGACACCTCCTCCTACGGTTGTCAATATATGACATTGTTTATCACCATAATATCACCACATATAAGTTACATAACTTCGAGAACCAAAGACAATAAATCAATCATTGACTTCAAGCACCTATGTGTCACATACAAAACACACCAATAAAGGATTAGTGTACAAAATCCTTATTATTTAAACAAACAAAAAAATAATGATTACTAAATTAAATTAAATTTATTAATAATAAAAAGTGTTTAAAACATACTAAAAATTCACCTCTAATAAAGTCAATGTCATCCTTGCTTAGGGTTTGATATAACCATTTAATAATGTTTCATTGCTTTTAATGAGGCCCTTCAACAAAACACTCAAACATAAGTTAACATCTAACTCTCCACTATAACCGTTTACTTAGGGCTTAAGGTGATATATTATTTAGTTAATTAAATAATTTTTAAATGATATTTTAACTCCAATGTCTACCTCAATAATGCCCCCTAACGTTTATCCATTGAAGGTCTACGCCTCTTCTCATGTGTATGCACAAAAACCAAAATTTGAAGAGGCTAGTTTTGAAATAATTTCGGCTATCCTTGGCCTATCATCGCAAAACATATTTAGGGATAGGGTTTGATTTTTAAAAGTTTTAAAGGTTCGATATATTGCAAGACTTCAAGTGTAGGATCCGAGTTCAAGAAGGATCAAGTTCTAGGACATATTTCGATAAATATTTGCTTGGGACTTAAGGTTCGTTAAAGTATTTATTGTAGGTCCATACCTGAGGAAGAGCCAGTCTATTTTTGCAGCAATATTCTCTTCCAAGAGTTGCAAATTCAAACATGTGTTTTAAGGATTATGTTGCGGACTTATGACTCTATGTATCTTCCTAGTTTCATCACAACGAAGTAAACTCTTTTATATAGCTCTCGGCCCTAAATTATGGTACCCTTTCAGAATCATCAAAGGTCATTAGACAACTAAAAAAAGGTTTGAAGATTGCTACAAGACTGCAAATAAAAGTCTTGGTCCACCTTTTAAGGAATAGCATTGAGAAGTCTGTCCAGAACATTATAACAAGACTGCAACTGAAGTGTCATACAGGACTATTGGATTAGTAAAGTGTTTCAAGCCTTCAACTGCACTGTGTTTTGAAGGACCTCTTGATGTTAAATTCCCCAAACTGTAATTATCTTCTTTGATAAGTTTTTGATTACATGGTTAGGCTTGTATCTAAATATGTTAAGGTTTGCTTTTAAGTATTGAAGGGTTGTCTACTAAGCTTGATTAGGGTCTACACAAAATGTGTAATTAAAGGTTATTAGAACTCTTGTATAGTTTTCACAGTTTGTGGTAAGGTCTAGGTAAAATTGAAAGCATTCATTAGGTCTATCCTAGTCAACAGTTTGTCCTAGATTATTGATAATAACTGAACAAGCCAAGAACAAAACAACAATAAGTAATTCACAAGCACAATTCAGGTACGTTTTGAATCATTCAATTTTGTACATTCATTGTTTATACTTACGCTTGTTTTGCAGGCAAAGATAAGTGAAGGGTACATTGTTTTTCTTTGGGATTGGGTTTCATTTGGGAAATTTTCATGCAGGTAGAAGAAGATTACAGGACAACACTAAGAAAGAATTCAAGAGTCTGAAGTGTCAAATCAATATCTCTTAAAGGAAGCATTTCGAAGGGACATTCTTTGAAGACATAACAATCTTCATCAACTGGTGTCCATATATTGTGAAGCATTGTCAAAGTAAAAATTCAAATCATTGTAACTACGAGCATTATCTCTGGTACGAGAGCCCATTTTGTAAAAGAGTCAAATTGCCTAGAGTTGTAAAGGCGTTATATGGGAGAGTCTATTCTATTGTCAAGTTTGTCAGGATAAGGGTAGGTCCTAGTATTGTCTATCATCTATTGAAAATCATTGTAATGTGGATCATTGTCCCTAGTATGAGAGTCCACATCCTTTATCTATTTTTATCTTTATAAGGTGGTAGGGTGCTGCTAGGGTGAGTTGTAACTTGCTAGGGTGTTGGGGCATCCTTTCAGCTGACTACTGATAAAACTAGGGGGTTGGGGCATCCTTCCAATGGCAGCTGGAGAAGAATGCTTTTCTAAAATTCTAGGAAGTTGTAACTTTCATTTCAGTTGGGGTTGAAGATTAAATAATTTATTAGAAAATCATTCGGTGGTTTTTTATCCGAAGGGAGTTTTCCACCTAAAAAATATTGTGCCTAGTATCTCTATATTCTACATTGTTTCTTACTTATTTTATTGAACAATAATAATAACTAAAGATTAAATAATTCTTTGAAAATAATTAATAAAGTGATAATTGCTAAGAAATATTGATTCACCCCTCCCCCCCCAGTATTTCCAACAATTGGTATCAGGGATTGGTTCCTTCAGTAGAAATTTAACAACTGGAAGGAGATCATGGAGTACACCAAGAATAGAGTTCCTTTATTTAATGGAAATAACTATGCACTATGGAGCAGAAGGATGCAGGTTCATTTACTTGCATAAGCATATGAAGTTTGGGAAATAGTGGAACAGGGCTATAAAGTAACAACAAATGAACAAGGTAAGAAAAATGTTGTAAACGATGATAAAACAAAGGATCTTATTATAAGTGGACTCACTCAATATGTCTATGTTAAGGTATTGGGTTGTAAAATAGCTAAGGGGCTATGGGACAAGCTCTGAAATATATATGTAGGAGACTTGAAAGTCAAGGAAGCAAAACTTCAGATGTACAGAGCTCAATTTGAAAAATTAAGGATGAAAGAAGATGGGAACATTGCAACTTACTTTATACATGTTTCTGAAATAACAAATGCCTTGGAAGGATTAGGAGAACCAGTTGATAAAAATGTCATTGTTCGGAAAGTCCTTAGAACTCTTCCATCAAGATTTAATCCTAAGGTTTCGATCTTAGAATATAGATCAAATTTAAGCAACTTGTCTATGGACGAACTAAATGGGATACTTAAAACTTATGAAATGAGGATTGAAGAAGAAGATGGTTCATCTAATATAGAAACAACATCCAAGAAGACCAGGAAGGGAAAATAGGTATCCAAACCTAGTTTTAGTTGTTGCAAAGAGGAAGAAAAAGAAGTAGAACTTTCAGATGAAGAATTTGTGTACATTGCAAGGAAGATGAAAAGAGGAACATGTAAGTACAAAGGAAAATTTCCATTAGTATCTTTTGACTGTGGTGAGATAAGTCATTTTGCTACTAAGTTCCCTTATAAGAATAAAGCATTTACAAAAGGAAAGAAGGTTCAAAGAAATTTCAAAAACCAAGGTAAGAAAAACTTCCTCTCCATGGAAGATAGTTCCTCATCTGAAGAAGAAAGTGACATTGGTGAAGAAAACAAAGAAAGAGTATTATTTATGGCTAAGAATAACAATATGGAAGCACCTGACAAAAAAGAAGATGAACAAGAAGAAATGACTAAAATTGAATTTCAGAACGAAGTTGTGAGAGTTATAAAAAAACTCAAAGCAGAAAGGAAAAATGTAATTCTCTGGAAGTTATTTTAAAGGAGGTAAAGGAACACATCGAAAATATCAACAAAAGGAATGAAAAAGAAATCATCAACCTCAAAGTAAAGTTAGAATAATCCAAAAGAATTGAAGAATCGCTTAGGAATGAGTTAAAAGAAAGCAACGAGGCAAGGGAAGAACTAGAAGCCCAAATAGTATCTCTTCAAAAGGAATTAAAAAGGGGAAGAACTAGAAGCCCAAATAGTATCTCAAGATGAACATTGGGTAGTTTCTATGAATGAAGAATTTGATCAAATTAAGAAGAATGACACTTGGGAATTGGTCCCACAACCAAAAGATACAAATGTCATTGGGATAAAATGGGTTTACAAGTTAAATGAGGATGGATAGGTTACCAAGAACAAGGCAAGGTTGGTTTGCAAAGGATATGCACAAGTTGAAGGAATATTTTTAAGAAACATTTTCTCTCGTTCCTAGAATGGAAGCTATTAGGATGTTCTTGGCTTATGCATGTTCGATAAATATCAAAGTTTAACAAATGGGCGTGAAATCAACATTTCTAAATGGAGAATTTGAAGAAGAAGTATATATAGAACAAGCTGAGGTATTTTTTCTCACAGACAAGAAATATTATGTTTGTAGGTTAAAGAAGGCATTGTATGGTCTCAAACACGCACCTAGAGCATGGTATGCCCGTCTTGATAGGTATTTGCAACAAAAAGGATTCAATAAGGGAAGTGCATATAGTAACCTTTATGTAAGGATTGAACATGATAGTCTGACGATTATTGAAATGTATGTGGATGATATAATCTTTGGGAGTGTTGATGACAATATAACTAAAAATTTTGTTGCAACTATGCAAAGTGAATTTTAGATGTCACTACCTGGTGAGTTGACATACTTTTTGGGACTTCAAATATCTGAACAAGACAAGGGAATATTTATTTGTAAAACCAAATATATCAAGGAAATGTTGAAGAGATTTCAAATGGAAGATTGCAAGCTAGTTCTTACCCCAATGGTGATAGGTTGCAAGTTGAGCATAGATGACTCATACAAAGACATGGAAAAGAGGATGTATAGTCTATGATTGGTAGTCTTCTATATGTAAAAATTTCTAGGTCAAATGTGATGTAGCCAGTTGGGCAAGTTGCAAGATTCCAAGAAACACCAAAGAAATCCCATGTCATTATGGTAAAAATGATTTTTTCGATATCTTAAGGGAACAACAAAATATGGACTATGGTATCCTAAAGGAAATGAGCTAACCATCTAAGCTTATACCAATTAATATTGGGCAGGAAGTGTTGATGATCGTAAGAGCACTAATGGAGCAGCCTTCTATCTAGGTGGTTGTCTTGTTTCGTTGTTGAGAAAGAAGGAATCTTCAATCTCATTTCTGTAGCGGAAGTAAAATACGTAGCAACAACAACTTATTGTACCCAAGTCCTCTAGATGAAACAAACCTTGCATGATCTTCAAGTGAAGTTTGATGAGCCCCTACCAATCTTCTGCGATAACACCAGTGCCATTAGTATCTCCAAGAATCTTGTGATGCATTCGAAAATTAAACACATTCTGATCAAGTACTATTTTGTTAGAGAACAGGTTGCTGAGAAAAACATTAAGGTTGAATACATCGGGATGAAAGAACAAATCACTGACATCTTTACCAAACCTTTACCATGTGAGGCATTTGAGTATCTTCACCAAAATCTTGGGATTCTCCCAAGTTCCCATTAGATTATTCTTTAATATAGTCAAGCAGAAAGGGAAGTTAAGGCAGGTCACAGGTCTGTGGGAGAGGCAGGTGTTTAGGGAGAGTTACCCTTTACCACTAATGTCAAAGGGGGAGAGAAAACATTAGGAAGGTTAGAAGCATGGTGTCAGGGGGATTTATGATTGCAACGAGATTACTTGTGTTTCCATCAATGCCAAAGGGGGAGATTGGTTATAAATGGTTGTCAATGATGCCAACCCAAGCAACACGAGGACTTACCCCAATCTTCGATGACAATTTTCACATGGAAATTCATGGAATATCGTGTTAGGATAATTCTAGATAAATTCTCCTTGATGAGATGTTTTTGTTGATATATGGTACGTCCCGTGATTTCCTCTGTTTTCAGAGAAAATTGAGTTTAAAATTGAAGGCCCAGATTTGTAGGCTAAAACCCCAGGGGGTAGTGACATGACACCTCCTCCTACGATTTTCAATATATGACATTGTTTATCACCGTAATCTTACGACATATAGGTTACATAACTTCTAGAACTGAAGACAATAAATCAATCATTGACTTCATGCACCTATATGTCACCTACAAAACACACCAAGAAAGGATTAGTGTACGTAATCCTTATTTTTTAAACAAACAAATAAATCATGATTACTAAATTAAATAAAATTTATTAATAATAAAAAGTGTTTAAAACAACCTAAAAGATGTACCTCTAATAAAGCCAACGTCATCCTTTCTTAGGGCTTGAGATAACCATTTAATAATGTTTCATTGTTTTTAATGAGGCCCTTCAACAAAACACTCAAAGCTAAGTTTAACATCTAACTCTCCACTATAACCATTTACTTAGGGCTTAATGTGATATATTATTTAGTTAAGTTATTTATTTATTTTATTTATTTTTTATTTTTATTTTTATTTTTTTTTTATTATATTATTGTTATTATTATTATTTTTTTTAAATTTTATTATTATTTTTTAACTCCAACGTCTACCTCAATAATGCCCCCTAACATTCATCCGTTTGACTATAAAAAGAGGTTTATGCCTCTTCTCATGCATATGCACAAAAACGAAAATTTGAAGAGGCTAGTTCTGAAATAATTTCGGCTATCCTTGGGCTATCATCGCAGAACATCTTTAGGGATAGGGTTTGATTTTTGAGAGTTTTAAAGGTTTGATCTATTGCAGAACTTCAAGTGCAGGATCCGAGTTCAAGAAGGATCAAGTTCTAGGACATATTTTGATCAATCTTTGCTTGGGACTGAATGTTTGTTAAAGTATTTTATTGTAGGTCCATACCCGAGGAAGAGATAGTTTATTTTTGAATCAATATTCTCTTCCAAGATTTGCAATTTCAGACATGTGTTTTAAGGATTATGTTGAAGACTTATGACTCTATGTATCTTCCTAGTTTCATCACAACAAAGTAAACTCTTTTATATATCTCTCGACCCTAAATTATGGTACCATTTCTAAATCATCAAAGGTCATTAGACAACTAAAAGAAGGGTTGGAAGGTTGCTATAGGACTGCAAATAAAATTTTTGGTCCACCTTTTAAGGACTAGCATTAAGAAGCCTATCCAGAACATTCTAACAAGACTGCAAGAGAAGTCTCGAACATGACTACTAGACTAGTAAAGTGCCTCAAGCCTTCAATTGGTTTGTGTTTTGAAGGACCTGTTGAGGTTAATTTCTCCAAAAATATAAGTATATTCTTTCATAAGGTTTGCATTACATGGTTAGGATTGTATCTAAATATGTTAAGGTTCGATTTTAATTATTGAAGGGTTGTGTACTAAGCTTAATTAGGGTATGCATAAAATGTGTAATTAAAGGTAATTAGAACTCTTATATAGTTTTCACAGATTGTGGTAAGGTCTAGGTAGAATTGAAAGCTTTCATTAGGTCTTTCCTATTAAAGAGTTTGTCCAATATTAGATTGTTGATAGTAATTGAACAAGCCAAGAACAAAACGACAATAAGCAAGTCACAAGCACAATTTAGGTACGTTTTGAATCATTCAATTTTGTACATTCATTATTTTATACTCACACTTGTTTTTCAGGCAAAGGTAAGTGAAGGGTGCTTTATTTTGCTTTGGGATTGGGTTTCATTTGGGAAATTTGCATGCAGGTTGAAGAAGATTCAAGGACAACACCAAGCAAGCATTCAAGAGTCTGAAATGTCAAATCGATATCTCTTAAAGGAAGCATTTCAACGGGACATTCTTTGTAGACATAAGAATCATCATCAGTTGTTGTCCATATATTATGAAGAATTGTCAAATTCAAAAGTCAAATCATTGTAACTAGGGGCATTATCTCTGGTCAAATTGCCTAGAGTTGTAAAGGTATTATTGGGGAGAGTCTATTCTATCATCAAGTTTGTCGAGATAAGGGTAGGCCGTCTATCATTTATTTAAAATAATTGTAACAATTTGGCTCACAAAAATTCTCCTCTTAGATACCCAATTTTGACCTTCCAATGTGATTATATATTTTGGTCTAGATGCAACAAAATGATGCCCTAGATCTTGCACGTGTGAAGAGATATAGCCCAAAGACAATCCAAAAACTTTGTTTCTTTCTTCTTCTTCTTCGTTATGTATTTAAGCTTCTTTCTGGTCTTCTTATCTTCCTTGATCGAAATTATTTTGAGTTGAATGGATGTCCTTTTGAGTGAGGTAGATGTATCTTATATATAAGCTTCTAAGGAGGTCAAATTTTTGTCCATGAGGCCAACTTGATCCTTCTTGTAGGTCGACTTGTTTGACAAGACCTTGGAGGGTCTTTATGATGCTTTTGACTTTTACAAAAAAGTTATTTACAAGGTACAACATCCCCAAAGGGGTCTTACATGTATGACTATGACTCTTTTGACTTCATAACTCTATGACCAAACTAGAAGCACTCAATGGGTGCTTGACCTATAAATAAATTTACCTTGAGCATGAAACCCATGCATCAAGAATGACAATAATAAATTATTTTATTTTTGATGTCAAATATATAAAATCATGATTACAACAAACATTATGAAGATCGAACCTAGTTACACATTTCAAAAATTGTAACATTAAAATCTTAAATGGGATATACAGGATAGTTAGCCTCTTTTCAACATCAATTCCAATAAAATGACAAGTATTGCTAGAGTATGTGCATTGCAACATCACTTTTCTTCACGTGTCTTTTAAATTGTGGTTCATATCTGCAGATCCTTGTCATGGTCACTAGGAATATTTTGAGCACATCTTTTTCTCACGTATTGTCACATACCCAACAACCTTTATTACTTTATTCAGGAGATGGAGTATGATTTATGCCATTTTTATTTGGATTTACTCTATTTGGGTTCCCTATTCCATTTTCCTATAACTTCAAATAAAATGCCATCATATTTAATTCGAAGAAAAAACTAAGCAAAATGAAAAAAAGGTTCATCATACCCCTTCAAATGATTTCATAAAAAAATGTAACAAAAAATTGTTAGGCCTTATGCAAAGATGGATCATTAGTGACATTTTGAGTTATTCCCAACCTCAAAAGAATGAACCATTGTGCTAATTTGAAAGAATTTTGATTAGGCTCTTTTAAATTTAATGCCAATATTTGAAAATAAGGACGTCAAGCCCTTTCGAAAGAATACATGTGACTTCAAAACAAATACCATTGATTTGAAGTTACAACCTAAACTTTTATAAAAAGGGGGCATTGAACACTCCGTATATAATACTAAGATGCAAAAAAGAAAGGCCATTGGACCTTCTTTAAAGTTATACCCAAAGGAAAAAAATAAAATATCTTTTAGCTCCATTTGACTTATTGCTTTGAACATGAAGGAAAGAGATGGAACAAAAGAAAAAGCCTAACTTCAAAGTAAAGGGCCTTGATTTCTATCTTAAAAGGGCTTAAGAACTTCAATGAGTCCTTCTCTACTCTATGTTGGCATTTTGCTTTTAATGACACCAACGTATATAAATATTCTGAATTACACATGTTATTGACATCATTGAGTTCAAAATACTGAATGTAAATTTGAACCCCATAAATCAAGCATGCAAAAACTTTACCTAAACCAGAAATTCCTCTTTGAATTCATTTATAAATAGAACCCATGCTTTATTTCATAATTGTAACTAGAATTGTGAGAACAAATATGAAACTCTTCTCTTTTTCACCAAAATAGTCCAACAAACTTGTTGTGTGTGATAAATTTTACATCCAACCATAGGAATCCTTTACAAATTCCACCCGCAAGTTATGTTGTGAGGCCACCAAGGGAAAGGAAACTAGATAACGACTCTTAAAGCATTCTATCAAATCAATTGCCATGAAACTCTACCAAATTGTTCACTAGATAACACTCTAAGCAACCATCCAACAATCATTTTCCTTAACACTTCCTTCCATTATGCCAAAAAACACAAGAAATATATTTCCTTTCTTTGCTTAAAAGTATCTTAAGAATATTCTTCCCTTTACTGTTTTACAATGTGTGAAAAATGATTCTATTATATTCTCTCTAAAATTCCCTAATAGTGTTATACCTTGGCTCAAATCACCTAGTGAGCAACAATTTATATAGAAACAAAATATTTCCTAAACAACACAAAATTTATGCACCTTTAAATCTATCCATCTCTCTTCTCGAATCCATGGTCTTCTCTTCCTCTACTCAATTTAGTCACCTCCTAGTTTGAATCTCAATCCCAAACATAAGAATATTGCAAAAATTTACAGGTAAGTGGGCATGGGAGAATGTGGTTTTAATGGTTAAAATGATAGTAAGAGTTATACCTGACATTTAATTTTCTAAGCACATTACTCTCATACCAATAACTTTATTTTTTGTCTTATTTTTCCTTCAAATTCCATATGATCATAGCAACTTCTTGTGCCATTTTCCTGAGCATTTCCAACCCAAGTACAATTATTTTCAATATAATGTATAATATATACATAATATTCCCACTAGGAAAATTTATCCATCACATCCATGCAAAGAACATATTTAAACACTTGATTTACTCTTTCAGCGTTCCCATTGTTCAGTTTTAAAGTGCAATAGATACAAGCACAAATTTATGAAATATTCATAGTTACTTCAAATGATTTAGATCTTCTTTTAACTATTTCAGTTTATCATTAAGAAATTACACTTCAAAAATTCAACCATAAAACCATAAGGACAGTAAAGATCACAATGCATAAACAGAAAACAAGATCAACCTTAAGAAAACCCACTTGGGAGGAAAACCCAACAACCTTTTTCTTAGAGAAATTCTCCAGTTCAACAAGAGATACTTCTAATGTGTAGTGCCCTGCTCTAGTCGACTGACAGTAAAATGACATTAATATTTATTTATCCCTAAGGCCCATACTTTATTCTTTGAGGACCTTAGGTTGAGGATCCAGACACATATCTCTATTATTAGTGGTTGTTATGTTTATGTATGTTCTCCATTGATATTATGATGAAGATAGCATTAATGGTTATGTATGTTATCTATTGGTATTATGATGATTGTAGCATTAATGGTTATGCATGTGATCCGAATTTAAATAACAAAATATAGATATCACCATAAATACAGAGATGTAGTGGAAATACTACTTCATTTCATTAATGTAAAATACTGAAATATGCTTACAAACAGAATGGAAATAAGACTAGCTTGGGCAATGGTAGCTTATCTCTGAGAAGAGATGTGGTGGCTACATGCCTTTGAACTATGTTACAATGAGGCTCGAAGGCCTATTTATTATTGAGAAACAATGGAAAACCCTAAACATCTAAAATCCTAACCCTAGGAGATGAAGCGCAAAACTATGGGCCCCGTTTGGGAAAATGGTACATCAACTTCCCGGGGTCATAACTTTGGCATACAATCTCAGTTTTACGCGAACAATACCTTGTTAGAAAGATCTATCCGAGGAATACGACTTTTGAGTGAGAAACATGAATGTACAACCCATGTTTTTCCCAAAAAATGTGGTTTAGGGCCTCAAAACGGCTCCGGAAGTTCAGGACCCGAAAAACTGCCAAAAATAGTAAATTGTGCTACAATTAAGGAAACTGAAAAACTAAAAGAGACAGTTGTGGGGGTCTAAGTGGGATAGGCGGGTGGCCACCAAAATCCACTTGGATCATTCCTACCCCCTTAGGAAGCAATAGTCCCCATTGCATTGAGTGCCTCCATGAGATGGGGAAACTTCTGCTGAAATTGGCCCCTGGTGAGTTGTTCTGCAATCTCTTATGTGTTCAGTAATGGTGGGAAACATGGTCGAGGGCGGTCCACATTGGACACTCGGTGCAAGCCAAGGAATGTGGGAATTTTGTGCTCCAAAGCATTGTCTTCCACAACCTTGGTAATGGTGTAAGGACCATATCGGAGTGGTCTGAGCTTCTAATGGGCTCTTGTAAGGCATTCTTTATGCAGGTGCAACCAGACTTTATCGCCCACTTGAAACTTGTGTGGCACCCGATGTTGATCATGTCGCTTCTTGCACTTATCTTTTTCTAGAATGGAGCAATGATATATCGGCCCATTGGGTAGAGGTGCTCCGAGAGTCAGATCGAACGAATGCTTAACCTAACAGTGCAACGATACCCCTGTGGGTGAGGAGAAGATGTCCTTGTATTCTTTCATGGCCATATCCACCTGCTTCTACTATGTGGAGGAGCCCTTCCCAAGGGCCATGGATGTGGCTATGCTCTTCCCCTTACTTTGAAAGTGAACCAGAAAGAAAATAATTTTCCTAGTCTGGGAGATGATCTTGCTGCATTTCTTAGCAGAGATCAAAGAGTTGGCGGTAGGTGGGGCTACCTCCAGTATCCTGTATAATGTATTACCCAAAGAAATAATAAGAACGTGAGGCCTTAACTCATACATAACATGTCGCTTCCACAAGTATGGTTGTCCTAATAATACATCACAAACGTCAAGAGGAGCAACATCACACACCTCATCTGTGAAGGGCTTGATGCTATAGGGAAGACGACACTACTGGCGAACTCAGAGATCTCGTCCTTGGTGAAGCCACCCGATGTTGTACGGCTGCGGGCCTGGTGTGGTCGATAAGCCCAGACGCTTCATGACCTCAGCTGAAATGAGGTTATTTTGGCTGCCACTGTCGACAATGAATTGCAACATTGAACCCTTCACCCACATTTGTGAGTGGAAAAGACACTCCCCATCCTCTGGATCTTCGGGCTCATTCTTCTAGATCTTGGCGGTGGCAACAGTGGCGTTGGGCTCTACATCAATGATCTGCTTCCCTTTTCCATTCCTCTTGTCGGGTTCTGACTTAGGGTCAGAACATGCATCTGGTTTTGAAGCCTTCAACTCATCCACGAGTGACTGCTTGGCTTGACACTCACTTGTGTTGTGAGTGAGGCTCTTATGGAACTCACACTACTTTCCTGTGTCCTTCCTTGACTTCGTGGTGTTGTTATTTTCTTACGGCTTCGACGAGTTGTCTTGGGTCACACCGTCTTGGCTTTGTCCTTCGTTCTATGGTTTGGGGAACCCTTTCCCTTGCTTCGGATTCATAGATCCAAAGTCTCGCTTCTTCTGTTTAAACTTCTGCTCAATCTTGATAGCGTATCGGTATGCCGTGCCGAGAGAGGAGACGTCCAGGAACTCCATCTCGTCCTGGATGTACCTGTGTAGGCAACCGCGGTATTTGAGTACCGAATTCCACTCAGAATCCTTGATACCCAACTTTGTGCGAAGGGTATGAAAAATATTGGTAAAATTCGACATGTCTTGGCCCCTTCCCTTCCATAACATGGTCCACTTTATGTATTTATCCTCATAACTTCTGACAGAGTAATACTGCTCTTTGAAGGCATCCTGGAATGAATTCCAAGTGGGTGCGGCTGAAAATAGTGAGGTTGTACTTTCATCCTTCTGCTCGCAGTAGGTTTCCCACCATTCCTTGACGTGGGGGGTGGCTTTGAGAAGAGCGAAAGTAATCTTTTCCCGGCTCGAAAAATCATGAATAGTAAAATACCCTTTGTAATATCCCTCCCCTTAATAATAAATAATAAATA
>APFE031328428.1:61143-99275 GCA_000404065.3 Pinus taeda | reverse complement strand
CATTTTTCCTATATACCATGGAGATTCGCCCATTTATTATACATGTAAATTTAGGGGGGGTTCTTAAAATTTTCCCTGAATAACCCATGCCCATTGCAATGTGTCACCATCTCATGTTTTTGCACCCCCCTAGGCTAAAACCATTAACCACCTCCCCCCATCCAATAAATGGTTTCTCCACCATGCGATACCACTACCCTATCTGTTATGCTCTGCCAATCCCACTTCGCCACCTCATCCATCTATTGATATCTCTAATCACATCCACTCCCTCCGAAATCAATATGTTAAGTAATCTATTAACTTAACCATTAATATGATGGACCCATGCCACCATCAACATGAAGCCAAAAAACTATAAGTTCCACTCCCCTCGACCATTCACAAGTTACCATTTTGCACTCTACCAATACCATTTTTGCATGACTAGTTTGCCAATTCCAACTGAAACTGTTTCACCTGGCCGAGTATCACAATTTCTAACTTCTGTTTGAGCTAGCACCTCTATTTCTTGTTATCTTAAACCTGATTCTATCTCTGCACCTTGTAAATCTGCACAATTAGGATTTCACCAGAATTCTTATCCTAACCTGATCATGCCTCCGAAAGAGAAGGCCAAGGAAGAACACATAAGCCTTCTGATCCACCCTCCCATCGATTTTCACCATATGCCTATGGTAGATAGGGACTACAAAATCCATGAAACCCTGTCTGAATTTGATCTATTTGAAATGTACTGCTGGCTTGAAGACAAGTTCATTGACAAGTATGATGATATTGGACTATGGGAATCAAATTTACCTCATTATATTTTTCCCTACACCCACAGTTCCCATGAATTCGTTAGAAAATGTCATGCTTGTTATCTACCTAGCCAAAGAGTTGTTATTTCCCCAACAGGATAAATTCTACCATAACTGCCCAATCAATAGATCAAATGATGCAAGCTCCTACTGCAAAGAATTCTACTCCTTTCTCTCACGAAGCCCTCACTGAATTGTACCAGAAACTAAACTTTTCAAAAAGAGCCATGACACTTGAGCTTTTCTTGACTGAAGATGCCCCACTATCCAAGAAAAATTCTCCCTATCCATCCTCCATTTTCTCTGAGAGAACCAAGCAGATTATCATAGTCATCTCCTACCTCCTTGGTTATTACTTAGATTAGTGTGTGAATAAGGCTATTATAGGTTTCCTTTCTATTTTCTCCATAGATTCCAAGCCTTCCATCTTGTTCAATTTCATCCAATTCCTTGTAGATTCCATCCATGAATAGCTTGCCAAATTCCAAACTAAGTATTCAAATATGATTCTATGTTAGTATACATGTTTTTATATTTTCAAGAAGACAACCTCAAGCTTGCCTTAAAAAATTTGGATGAAGAGGGAAATCAACAATCAATCATCTTCTGGACTATGGTGGTAATGAAGGAGAAAAAAGAGCATTCATATAAACAATTCATAGAAATGTTTGTACATCCAGCACTCAGTCTCCTAACCAGCACTCTAGAGCCAAGAATTAGTGAATAAATTAGGAAAATTTTGTAGTTATCAGACCAAGTCAAAACATGATATTGGTATCTTTACAAAAATTACACAGAGCTAAGGATATATGGTACTGAACTTGCTCCTTACAAGCTACCAAAATTCCTCCCAATGAGGTTTTTGCCTTATAATACATCAGGAAAATTCTCAATGTTGATGAGATTGATTTTGTATCTGCCAAGAAGAAATCTCAATTCAAAATCAAAACTCAAATAGGACCTTTCATTTGCAACATTAGGGCAACAGGGGAAGAAGTAGACAAATTACTTAAAGAAATGAAATTCAACCTTAGTTTCACATGGTCATATGATCCATTAGGGGTCATCTCCAAGCTAAGGGTAGAGAAAAATTCTACTGTTTATTTTCATACACCCAGACCAGAGATTGAGAAATAAAAGAACCAGCTAGAGTGGACTGAAAACACTCTACAAGAGGCAAAGGAGAAATTGGTGTCAACTTCAACATTACAAACTCCTGTTATAGAGGAGAAAATAGGAAAAAGGAATAGAGAACAAGAGTCACCTTCAGTGGTTGATATTCCCAGTGGAGACTTCAAAATCATGTACACGAAGAGGACCAAGCTCAACTCCAAACTAATACTAAGCAAGGATTCAGATCAAGAGGAGATTATCACCACTAAAGAAACACCTCTTTCCTCACTAGTAGGTGATTAGACTACAATTCCTCCTACCACTTCGACAGCTTCACAGGATCAGCAGCAAGTTATGAAAACCAGTACATCTACCACAGGGGAGAAAGAACAGGGCATATTTGATATATTCAGGGAGATTAAACTAAGAAATTAACCTTTGAAGATCAATACATATAATCAGTTCTGGAAGCACACTTCTAGCTCCCAAAGCAAACTACTATCAGCCTTTGACTCTAAGAAAGGAAAAATGCAGATGGCCTTCCTCCAAGCATAGGTACCATAGCCCAAGACAACATCAGATTACAAGAAAATTGCATTTGAATTTTATGTAAAAGACATACATCCCATTGACCAAATGGAGATGCACAAATAGACTGGTCAAATGATTTCATCTACTCTCACTAACACTGCTATGAGATTGTCTAAATTGCAGGTCACTTTAGCTAATTTTCAGTCACAATCGAAGATGGAGAAAATCTCTTCACTAACTAAAGACAGAAGGATCAAAGCTTTGGAGGAATTGGTAATCAAAGAGGGATATGATCATGCCAATATCAATGCTACATTAGAGCTTGTAAGAAAGAAGAATATTGACATAGCAGCATTGAGAAAGCAGTTGAAATTACCAGCCATAAAAGATCCTCTTGCCAAATACATTGAAGAAACGGAGTCACAGAAGGCAGACATGATGAAGCTCATCATGGAACATAATGTACCATTGAAGCAATTGGAAACGGAGATGGAAAAATCCATCAAAGAAAAGCAGCTCTATTGTCCCTTTGCAAGCAATGCCTTTTATAACAATTCCTACAACTACATCTTCTACAACAAACACGGGGACTACTGTAGATTAGTTAGCTAGTGCAGTGGAGAATATGTCTCTCCAAAGTAAATAAATTAAAATATAGCATGCTCAAGTTAATATTCTGCAAGATCAAAAGACAAATACTGAAAATTTCCATGCAGGTGAGCTACAGAGAGCTCAAAACTAGATAGAAGCATGGAGGAAATCAGCAATTGATTCCTCTATTGGCCACACACTGCCCAAGTTAAAAAAACTATATGGAACAATATTATGGAATCCATGGATGAAATATGACCATGTATCCAAATTATATTTGAACAGAAAGAGTTAACTGAGAGAGCCAATCAGGCCATTTCCACTATTAACACTAAGTTGGGAGATATGCCTACCACAACCAACAACATCATCAAGTTTTTAAATTCTAAAAACAGATATGAATTGGATTATTTGGGAGTATATGACATCACATAAACAATCTTAAAAGTGAAGAAATTTCTGAGAAATAAGAATTTGATTATGCAGCTTACAAAAAAATGCCACAATTTGGAGGTAGCAGTCAAGAGAATTTTCACCATAATAGAGGCATTAACTAAGAAGGGTCTTCCTTATTTATTTGTAATCAATGAAAAATTGATGACCAAGGAAGACTATATGAAAAATATTAAAGACATTGCCAAGGATATTGCCAAGTCTTCCCACATTAAAGGTGTTATGACAGGGAGAGCTTTTTTCGAAGCTATCAACAACATAAGTTTCATCCAGCATGAGATAAAGCATATTTTTGTAGTAAAACCCACGTTTTCTCGATATACCAAGGTAGATGAGATCTACTGCAAGGCAACAAAAATCACCATCCTAGATGAGGAGCAGTACTAAAGAAAAGATCAGCTACACCCAATGCGACACCCAAATTGTGGCGACTCAACAACTTTTCTCCACAACAATAGTGCCAAACCTTCATATCACTTCACCAAATTCACCTTTTTTGGTCATATTAGTCAATTAAGTTATTTTGTAATAAATAATAGATTGCCATGTCAATGCAGCATAGATTGTAATATTTTTGGAAATTTTGTTTAAATACTTCATTCATTCAGAGTATTGAGGGTCGGTTCCTGATCATTGTAATACTTCTTATTAACCATTGTACTTTTTTCATGCTGCTAGAGCATCATTAATACAAAGACTTTCATAGGATTCATGTTATTCAATTTACTAGTGATGTTCTTCTTATTGTAATTGTTGTTTTCATTTTTATTATCCACATTATAATCATATGAAAATCTAATTGTAAAATAGGAAATATGAAAAATAATATTTGTTAATTGAACACCTTATTTAGACTGTTTTACAATCTATATGTTTTTCTTCTGAAGTTTGATTGAAAATTTATTAAATTCTTTTCAATCATTACTTAAACCACCTCTTCTCCATTTCATACTTCACTTTAAGGATCCAGTAAATGCAAATAGCTTGCCCTGTGCCTATTCCTTTAAATATTTGATGTAATATCCAACATATTTGACTCCATATCCCAATGGAAAGTAAATAATTTGATCAGACCAACCAACCACACCAATCAACCAAATTCTAAAAAACAACCAAGCATAATTATAACTAGCCTAAAATCAACTAAAAAATAAAGTTAAATCATAAATAGAGATCCCTCTCTGAAGCTGGCAGGGCTAGATCCCAGCTTCAAAAGTGGTTTGATGTTGTCCAATGTATTTACTCCCTCAACCTCAAAAATATAGAATGATAACATAGTGGTGACCATACTGGGAAAGAATACATTTTAATCTAAAACATAATATTCCCTGGTTTAAAATCAGTATTTCAGTAAGCAATTGTTGTACCGTTTTGAAATACATGATCTGAGGTTGTTATTTTGTAGATATATGATGTATCATTGATTCTGACTTTGATTTTTGCGTGATGATTTTTTATAGCCTTGGCTTCCAAAAGAATTTACACTAGATCTCACCCTAATCCCAACCATGTTGAAATTGTAGATGACTCTGAGAAACTAGTGAGAGAAAGAGAAGCTTTACCAAGAGTCAAGGTAGTAATAGTCCTCTATCTAGATTCAATTCTCTCCCTGAGAATATTCCTTTATCAAGGTTTAATTCTCTCCCAAAGAAATTTGAAACTTTATAAGACATAGAATTTGATTTTCCTTTCCCACAAAGTTTGTTTAGATCAAAGTTTGAGGCTTTTGTAGATCAAATTGTCATAGATAAATCCATACTACAACCATATATAGCCCAAACCCAAGGGCCAAGACCTTGAAACAAATCCTGATCTTGAATATTTACATCAATTTTACAAATTACAAGGTATAGATTCAATGTTGGACCAAGCTATAAAAGAATTTTTCATTCAACAATCGGTTGAATTCTTTACTTTGAATGTTGCAGTAGCCTCTTTGTCTAGTCAGTCTTCCCAATCTGTACATATACAGCCTCCCAGTACTACTCATTATATAGTTTCAACTTCCCTACCTCTGATTTCTCAAACTACTATCCCTACTATCCCTGTAGTTATTAAAATTGCACCTCCATTAGGTCCATCATCAAGTCAATCTACCAAGACAGTTATGGCAGGAAGGTATGCACCCTTGGTGTTACCAGGCTAGCTAAATTCTATGCATGCATATTATCCATCCAAAATTATGACCTTTGATAATACTGATTCTAATACTCCCCAACAACATGTGGACAAGATGAATGATGTGTTTGACCTCCAAGAAGTGGATGAAGATGATGTTAAAATGACATTGTTTGCCCAAAGCTTAGGAGGTGATGTCAAGAAATGGTTTAGAAGTTTACCTACATGAAGTATAGCCAAAATTGATGCTTTCCATCAAAAAATTTATCTAGATGGGAGATCAAGAATAACCCACTTCAACTCCTAAATTAATATAAAAGGTTAAAGAGAAAACCCAATGAAAATGTGGAAGAATATTGTGAACGATTCAATACTATTTACAGTTCCATTCCACAAGACATCAAGCCCTCCCCTAGCCTAGCTCTGATTGATTTTCCAAATGGTTTCCATGTAGACATGGAATATCAACTTAAAGAAAGAGACCTAACAACTTTGGAAGAAATGCAAGCAAATGCAATTAAAGTTGAAGCTAACATCCTTGCCAAAAAAGCCAAATAGAAGTCTAAACGCAAAGTAACCATAAAAGAAGAACCTTCTACCTCTGTTGTTGACCGTAAGATTGATAACTTAGTCAGAATAGTAAATCAAATGATGCAAAGAGTGAACATTAATGACCAAACTCAATTAAGAGAAAACCAAAATGTCCCTCAAACTAGAAACCAAAACTTTAGAAGAAATTTTCCCCAAATTAAGAAAAGAGAACAAAGGGGACCAGGCCAATAGGTCCAACCTCCTTTTCAAGGAAATTACATAGATGATGAGGGGAACATTGTGGAAGATTTGGATAGTAATCAAATAAATTTGTTAGGGATAGGTGTTGAGGAAACAATTTTCCTCACTCAATAGGAGCAAGAGCTTTTTCTTATAGCCCAGACTGAAATGGATTCTGAAGAGTCAGATGAATACAAACAAGGATTTGAAAATCCCATAATGGAAGTCCATATGCAGTATAATCTTAGAAGTAAAAAAAATAAAGATACTGCCAATAAAAAGAATGCTAAAAAACATGTCAAAAAGGTCTCTAATTCTAATTCCAAGAAAACAACAGAAAATCTTCCTAAGAAAACCATTGAAAATCTTGGAAACAAGACAGAAGAAGATTCTATGAAAAATATCATTGATACTCCTTCCAGAACTACTCAAACTGATCTCCCTTCTACCAGTCAATAAACAGAACTAGCCACAAAAGTAGTTTTTGATAAGTCTGATTTTCCAAATCTGCTTAAGAATCAAACACCATTCAGTATAGAAAATGAGCTTGCCAAGCTAAAATTTATATCCCTTTAACTGAATTCATGAACAAAAATACATACATGACTTAGGTCATGAAAGCATTAAACATTACGGAGAAAATAGATGATGTAAATTTGAATAATGATCAGCCTGAACTCTTATTTGGGCTAGAAGTTGAAGGAAAACCACAAGAAGGAGGAGTCCCTCCATTTTATGTCAATTTGAATATTCATGATAAAATTATCCATACTGTTATGCTATATTCAGGTGCATCCCATAATTTAATGCCCAAAGATGTCATGGAGAAACTAGTACTTGACATTACTAAACAATACAAAGATTTGTATTCCTTTGATTCTACCAAAGTTAGATGCCTAGATCGCATCAAAGACCTATGTGTTACTTTAGCCCAAATCCCTGCTAAAAGTCAACAAAGAAGACTGTATAGGGAAACTTTAATGAATTATATGGTCAGTAGTCAAGAGAAACCACATAACTATCCTCTTTAATCTATTCATTCTAACTTGGACTCTTTCATTCTTTATAATGATGGGGACATTGATGCACTAAGTTGCTAAAGAAGAAAATGACATTGATGAAAAACATGAAAATCAAACACAAATTGCGCAACAAAACGTTGAAACTAAACCTTTTTGGAGCATGAGCTTTGCTAGCTCTTGTAGCGAAGCAGGTTCTGAGGTGAGTGTTTGGGTGTCCAATTCAGGGAACAACCATGCAGAAGGTCATCCCTATAAACTCAACTTTCATTGCACCAATAATATAGCAGAATATGCGCCACTTCTCTTGGGGTTGCAATTATTCAAAAGGATATGTGCTAAAAGATTGAGAGCCTACATAAATGTTGTGCTTAAATTTCTAGGAAATTTTGTAGAATATGATCTTTTTGTCATTCCCAGAAATCAGAATGTCTTGGCTAATGGTTTAGCTTTTTCAGCTAGCACATGCAAAATGCCTCACCCCAATAGACAATATATATTGGAAGTTAAAGATCGTCCAGCTATACCCGATAATAGAGATACTGGTAGGTATTTGGAAGCGACAAGTAGATTGAAAACTTTTTGCAATCCAAGGATGAGTATGAGGAAAGTAGAATAGATTTAGAGGGTGAAATAGAAAACCAAATTGTTTAATATGTTAATGTAGATAAGAAGTTTGATGGTTCTGATGTAAATATGTTAGTCAGTAAAGATGTACATAAATTAGAATTGCATGAAATAGATCCTAAAAAATAATAATTTGAAGTACTTCAGCTTAAGGATAATGTTCTGCCTATGGGTCTATCTCCATTAGAAGGACTTTTTGATTTTAATGATGTAACAAAGAAGCCAAAAAAGGAACCCACAGGGGAAAACATAGAAGAATGCAATATAGGTACTGAGCAGAATCCCAAAATGATAAAACTCTCAAAATCACTTCCTATTGTCACAAAATAATGATACATAGATCTTTTCAGAGAGTTCATAGATGTATTTGCATGGATTTATGGGGATCTGAAAGCATACGACACTAGTATCATACAACACAAAATTCCAATCAAGGAAGATCAAAAACCATTCAAACAAAAACTTTGTAGGATAAATCGTGTCCTAATGCCTTTGGTTGAAAAATAAGTGAAAAGGATGTATGATGCTAAAATTATACTTCCTCTTAGATACTCTAAATGGGTGTCTAACATTGTACCTACTAGAAATAAAACTGGAGAAATCAGATTATGTATTGATTTTAGAAATCTTAATAAGGTATCCCTTAAAGACAACCACCCCTTACCTAAAATGGATCATATATTGCAAAAGGTAGTAGGGTCTAGTAGAATTTCCTTATTAGATGGTTTCTCACTTTATAACCAAGTCTTAGTGCATCCTAATGATCAGGGTAAAACTGCCTTCACTACACCATGGGGAACTTTCATGTATGTGAAAATTCCCTTTGGGTTAATGAGTGTTGGATCCACTTTCCAAAGAGAATTGGATATTGCTTTTGGTGATGAAATTGGCCATTTTATTGTGATTTATCTAGATGACATTATTGTCTATTCTAAAATTGATGAGGAACATTTAGCACATCTGAGAAGAGTGTTTGAAAAATGTACAAGGTTTGGCATCTCACTAAATCCTAAGAAGACATTGTTTGGCCTTGAGGAATGAAAACTTCTTGGTCACATTATTTCCAAGGATGGAATTAGGATTCATCCCAGTTGAATTGAAGCAATATTAAAAATCAGTCATCCAAGAAATATCAAAGAGCTTCAATATTTTATTGGTAAAATAAATTTCCTAAGGAGATTCATTCCTAACCTTGCAAAACTTCTTAGAAACATAAAAAACATTCTTAAAAAGGATTCAGAAATTAAGTGGAGTATTGAGGCTAAACAATCCTTTGACTCGGTTAAACAGGCATTGACCAAAGCACCTATGTTGATTAGCCTAGATTTTACAAAAGATTTCATAATCTTCTCTTTTTATTCTTAACACACTATTGCAGCAGCCTTACTACAGAAAAACAATGAAGGTTTTTAGCAGCCTATTGCATTATTTAGTGAATATTTAAAGGATTCATCTTCGAAATACAACATTATGGAAAAGCAGGGATTTGCATTGGTTAAAGAAATAAAATATTTTAGAGTATATATTTTTCATTCCAGTATTATTTCTTATGTACCTAATTCAGCAGTTAAATACATTTTGAAACAGAATGGACCTTATGGGAAACGAGGCAAATCGATTTCTGTCATTCTTGAATATGACTTAGAAATCAAGCCCACCAAGTTAATCAAAGGGCCGGGACTAG
Source organism: Pinus taeda (assembly GCA_000404065.3). Classification (NCBI taxonomy): domain Eukaryota; kingdom Viridiplantae; phylum Streptophyta; class Pinopsida; order Pinales; family Pinaceae; genus Pinus; species Pinus taeda. The sequence goes on along the minus strand of APFE031328428.1, from coordinate 89,565 downwards.
CCAAATTGATGTTTGAGTCGAATTTCAATGCTTTAGACATCAAATTGGTTGATTCATTAGATAATCAAGGGGAATACACGACTCCACAAATTGATGAGGCATTTCTGAACTCGCCTTGGTATGCAAACTTGCTTTATATTTTATTTAATTTAAATTCTCCTCCTGGTTTGGCAAAAACAAAGGCAAGATTTCTCAAGTTAAAAGCAGTTAAATTTTGCATTATAGACAATGTCTTGTATTGGAAATATGTTGGGGGAATTTTACTTAAATTCTTGTTAAAGGATGATGTAGGAAAAGTTATGAAGGAATTTCATGAAGGAGATTGTGGTGGACGTCTTTATTGGAAAACCATTGCCAATAAAATCCTTAGAGCTAGTTTCTACTGGCCTACTCTTTTCCCTAACATTCACAAACAAGTCACCTCATGCCATGAATGCCAGATTTTTGAGGGAACGCAAAAATTGTTACCCTTTCCATTAAATCCTATCTATGTTGAAAGCCCCTTCTAGCAATGGGGATTGGACTTCACTGGTGAAATTCATCCCTCTTACTCTGCGGAACATAAGTGGATTCTTATAGCCACTGACTACTTTACCAAATGGATAGAGTCCACCCTTTCTAAAGTTGCCACTGATGTTGTCATTATTAAATTCCTTGAGAATAATATCCTCTCTAGATTTGGTTGTCCTAGAAAACTCATCATTGATAATGTTGCAGCCTTCAAATCTAAGAAGATGGTTGAATTTTTCCATAAATACCACTTTAATTTGGGACATTCAACATCTTATTACCCTTATGGTAATGGGTTGGCTGAATCCTCAAATAAAAGTTTGGTGAATACCATCAAAAATTTGTTAGAAGACAACAAAAAATCTTGGCATAACAAGTTGGTCAATGCACTTTGGGGTGACAGACTTACTACTAAAAAAACAATTGGCATGTCACCATACCAATTGGCCTATGGAATGGATGCAGTTTTTCCATCATCTTTAGGAGTTCCAGTCATGAAGATCATTCAAGAAGTGCAAGTTGAACCCAATGATCTACAGAGAAGGATCAATCAAACTATCAAGTTGCAATAATCCAGGGAGGAAGTGTACAACAGGACCCAAGTAATTCAAGAAAATATCAAAAATATCTTTGATAGAACAATAAAAGTTGATGACTTTAACATTGGAGACCAAGTTTTGGGATGGGATTCCCAGAGAGAAGACAAAGGCAAACATGGCAAGTTTGATAATATTTGGAAAGAGCCATATATTGTTCACGCTTTCAGGGGGGATAATGCATTCTTCCTTAAAGAGCTAGATGGAGTCGAGATACCTGGAGGTCCTGTCAATGGAAATGATCCAAAATGGATCCTAAAAACCCTCTAAGTATTCAAAAATAAAAACTATCACAAAAGGAAAACCTTCACAAAATGGCGGAAAACACTATCGGAAGCAAAACACATGAAGAAACAGAGGAAAATAGGCCTAACGAAGGTCAAAGGAACGATGCACAGGAGCATTCGGATCTAGTTGATCAACGGTCCATAGCCAATCGGCACATCGCAATTGGCAGAGTCTATCGGAGGTTATCGGAGGCTACCATATGAAAAATGCGATAGTGATTAGTGCAGGTCAACAAGGACTATCGATCAAGCACGCAAATCAATGGCCATGGTTAACTCGCAATATCGCAATTGGCAGATTACAAAGGAGCGCTTACAAATGGCCCAGGGTCTATGCGATATGCGATTGCGATCAATTGCATCGCAATATCACATCGAAGAAATACAACGGAGCGGGGCCGATATAAATATGACTTGCAATAGTCGGACCTGATGGGGTTATAGATGATATTTAACATATTTTGAGATCCGGAAAATGACATTTTTCTGTGTATTTCACATTTTTTCCAAACAAATGAAATACAAAGGAAATGTGCCCGATGTGATGAAAATGGACCCAAAAGGGATATATATGTAGTCTTATCTCATTTGAGTTCTGAAATGAGCAGGATTTCAGGCGGGTCATAGCCAGTAAGTGGTATTGGTTGGGCTCCACACGAGCCCATACACTGGCTGCCACGTGGCTAGGCACCGAAGAGAGGAAACCACCCTTTTCAGGGGGTTATTCCCCATACACATCAGCCGCCCGAAATGAATCTCAACTGTTGGATCACGATCACTCAGATTAATGGTCGATATGCGATAGTGATATAAAGGCAAACCCAATAGGAGTCTAGGGTGGATTTAATGATATTTCAGGTCCAACAAATGACATATTGGTGGATTTTCCCATGTTTTAGTGTATTTCTCCGTGTAAACAGAGAATGACTATTCTGAGAATTTCAAAGGCACCGATGGTCCTTCCATTACAGAATAGGTGGCCACCATCCCTAAAGGCGTTTAGCAATGATTGCTAATGCTCAAAGGGGGATTTGAGCAGACAGAGGCTGGGAAGCTAGAGAGCTCGGAAGAGGAAATGAACAGACAGTGTCGATTGGTTTAAAAGCCACAGAAGACAGAGGACAGAGACAAGCAGTGTTGAGACAAAGAGGAAACAGAGCCAAAGAAGGTGAGAAAGAGTCTGTGTACTCAGAGAGGCTTGAGGGATTCAAGCAAACTCATGTTGTTTTGTATTTGTTGTGTTGAGACTCAATTTGAGCTCACACTTTGTAAAACTCTACTCTTGAAGACATAACAGAGGGGTCACCACTGAAGGCTGGACTAGGAGATGTAGCCCAAGAGTTTTGGGTGAAGTTCGTATTAAACTTGTTGTGTTATGTGTGTTTTTCTATTATGTTCTTTAACTGCTTCATTGTCTATGTTATTCGCAATATTATCGATCCATTGCACTAAATAGTATAGAAAAATCCATGCACATGAGTCTGTAATACCTTAATCTTAGTCAAAGATCTCATTTCAAATCAAGTGGTATCAGAGCTTTAGGTTTGCTAAGGTTAGACAAGCTTCTGCTGGATTGTTGCATGCTAACTAGGTCAAAGCTCAAACTAGGAGAAGGAGAACTTGTTGAGGCTAATCCATAAATTGGAAGAGTCTATCCTAGGAGGAGAATGGCAAAACAAACCCCATTGGAATTAGAATCTCAGTTCATGGACAGTTTCATGACCATGAGAGCCATGATGGATGAGATTTATAGAGAATTTAAGAAAGGTCGAGGTGAAAGTACTTCCACCTCCAAACAAGACAAAGGAGCAAAAGAACCTTCTCTATATTCCCCAGAGGGTGAAGGGAAAGGGGAAAATCTTCCTCCATCATCTCCTCCACCATCACCTCCATCATCCTCATCTCCTAGCCCTAAAAAGAAAAGGAAGAAAACATCTGTGATTAAATTAGATGTGAAATTTGATTTGCCAATCTATGATGGAGAATTAAATGCAAAAAAGCTAGATAAACTAGATTAGACAGATTGGTGTATATTGCAAGGTGTAAAACATTGATTCAGATAGGAGAAAGATTCAGCTGGCTAGCCTTTGCCTTGGAGGAACTACCCTAGTGTGGTGGGAAGGTAGGACACAAGCTGATTTGAAGAAGCATGGTAAAATTCTTTCTACCTGGAATGAATTTGTTTCTGCCATTAAAAAACAATTCTAGCCACTAGCTTATATGCAGCAAGAAATGATGAGTTTGCAAACTCTTCACCAACTAAAGGGCCAAAGTGTACAAATCTATACCCAGGAATTTAGAAAAAAAGCTCTAACTCTAGGCATTTCTCTAGACTCACCTAAAACTTTGCTGAAGTATATAGGTGGTCTGCATAGCTAATTGAGGCACACCATTCTCAAGTTTAACCCCACTAGCCTAGATGATGTATCAGTTCAGGCTACACATCTAGAGGCTAGAGGCAAGAATGTGAACCCAGAGAATGGGGGATCATCAAAACCCTCTGCAAGCAAGAAAAAGGAAAAGAAGAAGCAAAAATGGAAGGAGAGGAAGGCAAACACTGTACAGAAAGACAAACCTTCATGTACTCACTACAAGAAGGATGGGCACGATGATGAACATTGCTAGTCTTTGCATCCGAAGCTGAAATCCAAGAATTTCGGTGGTAAAAAGAAGACTATTGCTACTGCTCTTCAGAAAGATTTATGGTCAGACTCAGGTGATGAAACAATAGTCACAGCCACAGGTATAGAAGGTAAAAATTCTGAAGCATCTACAAGTAATTCTGCACAATCTATTGATAATGAAGATAATGAGAGGGAAAGACATGAGGCTTTTCATATTAGAGTTATTTCCAAGGACAAAAAGATTGATACCTTATTTGATAGAGGTTCACAAGTAAACTTGATTTCTGAAACAATTGTAAAGAATTTGGGCTTACCAACAACACCTCACAAGAAGCCATATCCATTAGGTTGGGTATGTGATAAAGGAAAGCTACAAGTGACTAGACAATGTAAACTTAGGTTTGCTATTAGGTCAACTTTTGCAAATGAGGTTGAGTTGGATATAGTTTCCTTGGATATATGTGGTATTGTTTTAGGAAGTCCTTACTTGTATGATAGAAAATCCATTTTCTATAGAACTGAAAATAAGAATCAACTCACAAAAGATGGAATAGAATATATTGTAAGAGCTAATCAACTCAAAAATAACTACACTCTCATAAACTCGGGGTAGATGAAAACAATTGTAAATTAATGCATGCAATTTTTACTAATGGTTGTAAAGGAAAAGACCCTTGATAAAACCAATGTATTTGAAGGTTGTGATGCTAAACAAAAAGTTGATTTAGATAAAGTTGTTTTAGAATATGATATCCTATTTCAAGAACCTAAAGGTCTACCACCAAAAAGGGAAATAGTACACAATATTCATTTGCAGCAAGATGCTCCATTGCCTAACATCGGAATGTACAAGTTATCCGCTTTAGAGAATGCAGAGATCAAGAACCAGGTACAAGAGCTACTCGATAAAGGGTTCATCAGACCAAGCACATCACCATGTGGATCTCCAATTATGTTAGTGAGAAAGAAAGATGGTTCGTGGAGGATGTGCATTGATTACAGAGCACTGAATAAAATAATGATCAAGAATTGTTATCCTCTTCCTCTCATAGATGATCTATTAGATCAGTTGAAAGAAGCAGTTTACTTTTCCAAGTTGGACTTGCGCAGTGGCTATCATCAGGTCAGAGTTACAGAACAAGATGCATGGAAGACTGCTTCCAAAACAAAGCAAGGGATGTATGAATGGCTATTTATGCCTTTTGGCTTAACTAATGCTCATGCCACTTTCATGAGAGTTTTTTTAATTTTTTTTGTTGAAGCAAGAGTCGTGCCTTCTATTTCATTATATCTTAAAACAGATTACATAAAATACAATAGTCCCAAAGGACCTATGGGGCAATGAAAAAAACTATCCACTTAAAACCAAGGGCACCAAGCTAAAGGCTTAAACATCGAGCCAAGGTCCCTCAAAAAACAAAAATACCCATGAAATACAGACACAGCTGAGACCATTCGATCTCCCCTCAAAGATCTGATGGACGAGGCTCAAATCGGGCCAGAAACAAGCCAACACTTTAAATTAAGAATTGGGCCCGATCAGGAAATACGGGCCACTATAAAAGGATTTCAGGTCTAAAAGGGGGGATAACCCTCAAGTAGAACGCACGAAATCCATTGATTCCCACCATTAAGCGAAACAAGACCAGAAGATATTCCTCACCCAGACCTACATCTTTTTCCTTAACCGTTGAATCTCCTTACCAGATCCAACGGTCGAGGATAATATCACAATACCTATTAGCACGGTGATTAACAACACAATAAACAACCTGGACCCACCAACATGCTCGCTTATCCCTGACCATAGATCCATCTTGCTTGAGCCAACAGCTGAGGAGCATATCGCATGAGCCTAAAGCACCGAGGGTTATTGTGCGATGAGGGTGGTGTTCCTTCCCTTTCCTTGTCGACGTGTTGCTTGGTCAGTGGAATCGCTCCCAACTCCGAAATATTGCTTCCATCTTGAAGGGCATGTGATGGACCATAAACCACCACGAGAGCAGTATTGCTACCACAAAAAGGAAAATGGGGGTTTTATGTCTATCGGGAAAGCCTGGGCTCCGGCCCCACTCATCATCCCATCTCTGTGGGAAAATCCATCTGTCTGACTGATCATCCAAAAAACAGTGTCTGCCAAGCAACTTCCACCTGAAACTTTTGTGTTTGTGCTTACAAGGGTTGAGGATGCTAACAGTGACTTGCATCCCAAGAAAGTCCTCACTACGGAAAAAACACTCCATATTGAATCGAAATCAACTAGACCTTGCCTCTGTGGATTTGTTTCAAAACACCATTCTGTCCTCATCCACTTGGTCATGATAGTGTGCCTTTAATCTATTTTGAGGCATCTCTTGCCAACTTAGCGCGACCCTGATTTTGGTACAAAGCACCCCTTGATTGGCCAAAATGTCCACCAATTTATTTGTTGTCCTTCACACATGGTGAAAAATCATTGTATGTAAGCACCAGAGGTGAAGTTGAATCTATTGAAAGACCTGGAGCAACCTCCAGTGTTTTGAGACTTTTTCCAGCTCTGTGCCAGAGCTGATTCTCTTGACTGAGTTAATGATTAACTCATAATCAGCTTCAACAATTACATTCTGGAGATTATCCTGCTTCAGGAATTCTAAACTTTGCTCAAGAGCCATTAATTCCACCATATTGTTAGTGTCTCTTCCCAAATGACAACGGAAAATGAAAAGGATACAGTCATTTTCATCCCTTATCACCCCTCCAAAGCCAGCAATACCCGAGTTACCTTTTGAAGCCCCATCAATGTTGTACTTCAAAAAATCCTGAGGTGGAGGATGCCAGTAATCCTGCTTAGTATCCATTTTTAGTACCTTCCTATCCAAGCCCTATGGTATAAGCCCCTGCATACCTAACTTAAGAAGTATCTGCATTTCAGTTTCTGAATGTGGATTCTTAGGGGAAGTTCGCACTATGGTACTTACCGTCTCCTTAAGTTGTCTTAAGATTTTTTCAAAAAGTCGTTGGGTGGAACTTTTTACATTTTTGAAGATTCTGTTGTTCCTTTCTTTCCAGACATTCCATATTATGAAGCTTGGTGTTAAAGCCTAAGCTAAGCCAAGAAATTCTAATCAGAGAGGTTGCATCTACAGTTGTTTAGGGTGTTGATAATGCTTCCTTTTTCCCTGTCTGTCTGTTGAAAAATAGTGGAAAAAGTATCCCACAACCAAGAGGTGAAAATGCAATTATTGAGAAGGTTCTCCATTGTTTCCTCTTAGGCTTCACAGAGCTGACATCTAGAAGGACCCCTCTTCTGAATGTTATCCCAAGTCAGAATTTTCTTATGATGAACCAACCACGTGAAGTGTTTGATCTTCATCCATTCTTGATGCCTCCATATGTTCTGCCAAACCCTGTCCGGTATAATGGAGTCCAACTCAAGGAGTATGTGTTTTGCCTCCTTAAAATTGAAGGTGCCTTCATTATTGTTGCCCCATCTAAGTTGGTCATGCCCCCTTGTCACTAAAATTTTCTTTTGTTCCAGCATTGTCAAAAGTGCCTCTACTTTTTCTTTCAAGGGGTTGTCTTCCCTATGATCTATATTCTTCCAGGTTCTCCATTTTCCTTCACTATTGGTTTGATCCCAAAAATATTTTACCTTAAATAACCCTTTGGTGTCTATTTCTTTCTTGAGGTCCAGAAGGTCCTCTCTTAATAGTGTAGGTTCTTGTTGCATTTATCCTCCCAAAACAATGCAAGATCTCCCTCTCTGATTTCCTAGAAGCTATTTTTTTTAACTAAGCCTCTATTCCCCCAGGCCTTATTCCAAATGTGTGAGCCCTTTATAATGCCAGACATCCTTATGTGATCATTATCTTGCCAAGTGCTGACATACTTTTCTTTCCAGATACTAGCCCACTGAGCCTTTGGGTCTTTTACCCAATGCCACCATAATTTTTCCCTTAAAACCTTTCTTAGTGCTTCTGAATCATCCAATCCAAGATCACCATGGGTTTTAGGTTTGCAAATCTTATCCCAGGCTACCAAGGCTAATTTCTTTCTTTCATCCCCCTTACCCCAAAGAAATTTTCTTTGAATGGTTCTAAATTATTGCAAAACTCATTTTGGAGCTGAAAGGGCTAAGAGCATGAAGACGGGGATTGATTGAAGAAGAACTTTTGTAAGCACTAACTGACCAACCAAGTTTAAAGATCTAATGGTCCATTTCCTGATTTTATCCTGCATCTTATTAATCACCGATTCCCAAATGCTCTTGTTCAAAGGTTTATCAGTTAGAGGAACTCCCAAATATTTGGAGGGAAGGATATCCCTTTGAAAGCCCATAATTCTGGAGATATTTCTCTGAATAGCAATATTGGTATTAAAGAAAAAAATATTAGATTTGGAGAGATTAGTTTCCATACCTGTAGCCATGGCAGAGTCAGACAGGATTTATTTGTACGTTAGTGCTTCTTTGACCATGGGGATTCCCTACAGCATAGTATCATCAATAAATTGTTGATGGGTCAAAGCTTGACCAATCTCAGAAAGTTGAAAGCCCTTGATATTACCCACACCAAGTCCTTCCATCTTGAGGATGAAGAGAGAGGGAGAGAGTAGAACTCCCTGCTTGAGACCTCTTGAAGGAGTAAAAGTATTGGAAGGAGAACCATTAACCAGAATTAACAAGCTAGAATAATTAACCAGGGCCATGACCCATCTTACCCAGTTGTGATCAAACCCAAAAGCAATAAGGACCCTCCTAATATAGGTCTAATTCAACTTATCATAAGATTTGGCTAGGTCCAATTGCATGATCATTCCGGCCTTCATATTGCTTGTCAATGAGTGCACTACCTCATGTGCTTGAATGATGTTATTGAGAATTTTTCTGCCCTCCACATAACCAGATTGCTCCATAGAAACTAGAGTAGGAAGAAGTGGTTTGATTCTATTTGCAACAACCTTGGAAACTATCCTATATACCACATTGCAAAAGGCTATGGGTCTAAACCTGTCTGGATTCTGAGTATTGTCATGTTTGGAGATCAGGGAGATGAAGGAAGTATTGAGCTCCTTCAAAATAGTTCTATTCATCCTGGAATCTTCCACTACATTTAGAATATCATGTTTAACAATATTCAAGAAAGCTTTAAAGAAATCCACATTGAAACCATCAGGGCCTGGTGCTTTACCATACTGCATTTCTTTGATGACCTCACTAACCTCTTCTTCTGTCACTGGCCTATTAAGATTGAAATTATCCTCTCTAGTAACCAGTCTAGGTATATGCCCTATTAAGTCCTTGATAAAGTGATCTCTGTCTGAAATGGTTTCCTTTTCTATCCCATGAAAGTGCAAAACTAACACAGCTTCTATATCTTCATGGGAATTAAGAAGATGACCTCCCTCGTCCTTGATCGAAGAGATCCTATTATGAGATCTGTTTGCTATGGTGGATCTATGGAAAAATCTAGTGTTTCACTCCCCTTCTTTCAGCCATTGAACTCTAGATTTTTGTCTCCAAAATATTTCCCTCTTGTTTACATAAATTCTCCCAGTCTTGATGGTGTTTGGTGACATGATCATTTCTAACTTTATCGAAGCCATCCATGATAAGGGCTTCATTGAGTTCCCACATTCTATCTTCAACAGTTTTTTTCGCTTCAAAAATGTTGCCAAATTCATTCTTGTTCCAATCTTTAAGTCTAAGCTTGATGTGCTTTAGTCTTTTGTGTAGCAGAAACATTCTTGTACCTTGAATATGCAGATCTTTTGTCCACCATTTTGTAATGTTGATGATGAAATCTGGGTGGGTGGGCCAGATATTCTCAAATCTAAAAGGTCCGATTTTGGGGGTACCAATGCCTTGAATCTCAAGTTGAACAAGCCAATGGTCTGAGCCTCCAAAAGGGAGGATTCTCACTATCATTTCCTTGTCAATGAACATAAGGTCCTCTGCGATTATGAATCTATCTAACTTTGTGGCTACTTGAGACTCTCTTCCTCTTTTATTATTCCAAGTAAAGAGACCATTACTCATATCAGTGTTAACTAGCTTCATAATATCTATAAAAGTTTAAAATGCTAAAGAGTCTTTGCTTAGAGTTTTGGTTCCTCCTTTTTTCTCCAAAAGTGATTTGATCGTGTTGAAGTCCCCACCCATGATCCATGGTACTCCTACATGTTTGTCTCTTAGATCCATAAGAGAATCTAGAAACCTGAGTTTATCATCCATTCTTTGAGGGCCATAAACATTCGTGACTAGATAAGTCTCCCTATCTCCCACAGGCTGAATAACCACTGATAAATAATTCCTAGATTCCTCAGCATCTATTATTCCAATCTTTTGGGGGTTCCACAGAGTGAGTATGCCTCCTGTTGTGTTATCTGCTTTGACTTCTAGAAACTCAAATCTATTGAGCCATTTGTTGTGAATTTCTTCTATCTTTTGAATGGAACATTTAGTTTCCTGGATAAAGATCATGTCCGAAGCTTCTTGTTTCATTATATTAGTAAGTATTCTTTGTTTTCTTTTACTACCTAGACCTCTGATATTCCAAGATGTGAACTTCATTATTAGAGATTTGTAAAGGAGTAGCTGGTTAGGTCTTTCATCTTACCTAAATCTATCATTAGCTTTCCACATTCCAACAGTAACTCGTTCTGCTTTTTCCTACCTCTTTTCTTTTCTGGGTTTCTAGGTGCTAATCCAGGTGTGGTTTTCATAGTTTTCACACCTTCATTGCCCTTCCTTTCATTGTTTCTTTGCCTTTCCAGCCCTTTAGCCTGAGTTTTCCATAGGAACAACTATTGTACTCTATTGAAATCTTCTTGAGGTAATGATTCTACCCCTCCCATGGTCCCCTGTTTCAAGAACCCTTCCAGATCTAGATGTTCTCTATCAAGAATCTACTGTAGTTCATGATCCGCCATTTCCATCTCACTCTAGGTCATTTCTTGGTCCATCTCCAGTTCTACATCACTCAACATAGCCTCTTTCTGTTTGTTAATATCTTGTGTTTTTTCATTGTCTTCTTCTTTCTCCTTCTCCACTAGGCTTCCTTCCATTATCTGATCTACTTTTGTTATCTCTTCTTCTTCTTCGAGTACTTGGAACCTATTCAAACTAGCATGTTTCCCTTCTATTTGATGTAGCTTTGGCCCCCTCTTGCCCCCTTTTCCTCTATGTCCCACTTTGTGAAAGCCTTCAGTATCTTTCATTGTGGTAGCTTTACTTTTGTTCTCTATTTTACTGAGAGGGAAGTCTCCAAATAGGTGCCCATGCTCATGGCACATGCGACATTTGAAAGGAATATGTTCATAATCTACTATTTGTACCCATTCTTCATCAAATACTTCCAAGATGACCTCATCTGGTAGAGCTCCAGAGAGATCCATCTCCACACATATTCATGCAAAGGAAGTGTATTTTCTCCTCCTAGTGGCCTCAAAAGCTTTGACAAAACATCCTAATTTGTTTTCTATGGCAGATAATGATTTTGTTTGCCAAGTAATCAAGAGGTAGGGACTAGAGTCTTACCCAGATCAGGACCGAAGTGAAATTTTCTCGCTACGGAACAAAATTCATCATCCACGGTCGCATGTAGAGGCCTGCTACTGCATAGAAGTAGGGCCCTCCTTCAAACACCCTGTCTTTATCCTCAATATTTGTAAAGACCACAGTGAAGAAACCCTTTGACCCAAGATGTAGGTCAATGCTTTCTTTTGGTTTCCAGTGGTATTTAATCCATGTCTGTAATGCCTTTTTAGTGGGCCATAATCCCATTAATTTACAAATGATAGCATATGTCCGCATGTGGTCCATGTGCGCCTGCAGAGCAGGATCATTCAAAACTACTTTGGGTGTGACCTCAGCTTTGGGTTTACATGGCCCCTTTTGTGCTTTAATTTTCGTTCCCTGTTCCTTGTCTTCTTCCTCATTTTCTTTATTGCTATTATTCTCCAGTGACTTGTTTAAGTCTTGCTCCTCTTCCGTGTTCCTTTTCCCTTCCCCTAAAGGACCTCTGACAATCTCTATTGGCTTCTTACCTCGGCTAGCCACTTCCTACTTGTAGGAGGGAGTGGAGATCCCTCCTTTGTGTCCTTCCATGGAGTTCAACACCTACAGAAGCCTGAAAACCCAAGCTCTTCATCCACCTCCCAACTTTCATGAGAGTTATGAATGATGTAATCAAACCTTTTATTGATGATTTTGTAATTGTATATTTAGATGACAATATTGTTTTCAGTAAAACATGGGAAGAACATTTGAAGCATGTAAAGCATACTTTAGATGTTTTGAAAAGAGAAAATCTCTATTGAAGCTATCAAAATGTGAATTTGGAAAAACATCTTTAAATTATGTGGGTCATATTGTAGGGGGTGGTGAATTGAAGATAGATCCCTCTAAGGTTGAAGTCATTATGAACTGGCCTAAACCCAAATCTGTTAAATAATTTAGGAGTTTCCTAGGAGCAGCACAATATTGGAGAAAGTTTATCGCTAACTTTTCCTTGATTGCAGCTCCTTTACATGCTTTGACAGGATTGAACAAGGTGTTTCAGTGGGGAGGCAAACAGAAGAAAGCCTTCGAAACCTTGAAAGAAAAAATTAGTACAGCGCCAATACTAGCATTGTCAGATCTTCAATAACCATTTGAGATTGAAACAAATGCTAGTAACTATGCCATGGGAGTAGTGTTGATGCAACACGGTAAACCCATATGTTATCATTTTGAGACATTTAATTTTGCAGTAGTTAATTATCCCACATATGATAAAGAATTGTATGCATTAGTACAGAGTGTGAAAAAGTGGAAACGTTACCTAATGGGAAAAGAAACAATTATACATACAGATCATCAACCACTTCAATATTTGCACTCACAAACTAAATTGCAGCAATCAAGACACTATAGGTGGATGGGGTTTCTACAACAGTTTCATCTTGTCATCAGAAATAAGAAAGGGATATATAATATGGTTGCAGATATGTTATCGAGACCAATCATAAATGCATTTACTATACTTAAGCATAACTCAGTATTGCATGAAAGCTACATTGAACAACATGCTCAAGATGTAGATTTTAAAGATGTATATTCAACTTTAAGTCATGGCAGACAAGTAGAAGAATTGGATTATCATGTTAAGGACCAACTCTTATATCATTTGGGAAAGTTATGCATTCCTCAAACTGAAAGAGTTAACATAATTCGAGAAGCACATACTTCTCTAATATTAGGTCATTTTGGTGTAAGTAAAACAGTTGCACAACTGCAAAGGTTCTATTATTGGCCAAAAATGCATGAAACAGTTTCTAGATATATTAAAGGGTGTACCATGTGTGCTAAAAGCAAGCCCAACAATAGAAAATTAGGATTGTACCCTCCACTTCCAGTTCCTTCTCGTCCTTAGGAAAGTGTTTCCATGGACTTTGTTGGGGGATTACCAAAATCTAGGAAAGGTTGTGACTATTTATATGTTATTGTGGATTGGTTCAGCAAAATGTGTATTTTAATACCTTGTAACAAGTAGATTATAGCTTAACAAATAGCAAAGTTGTTCTTTCAACATGTATGGGTTCATTTTGGGTTACCCACTTCTATTGTATCTGATCGAGATTCCTGATTTGTTGGGAAGTTTTGGTCAAGTCTATGGGAGTTGATGGATACTAGACTGAAGAAGAGCACAACCTTTCATCCACAAACAGATGGCTAAACAGAGGTGGTCAATAGGAAAGTGATCCATTTGCTCAGCGGATATTGCAGCAAACATCCCAAGCTTTGGGATGAATATTTGTGTTATGTGCAACATGCTTACAATCGTGCTAAGCACTCTTCTACACAAAGATCTCCTTTTGAGACTTGTTTTGGTTTTATACCAAGGTCTCCCTTGGATTTTGTCTTTGGAAAAGACATAGCATTTGATGGACACAATGATGTGGACAAAGCAACCAATTTCATTGAACAGATCCAAGAAATTCACCAAGATGTGTAGGAACAGCTGGAAAGAAGCTAGGCCAAGTACAAGGCAAGGCATGACAAGCATGGAATTGATCATAGCTTCCAAGTTGGCGATCAAGTCTGGTTGTACATTAGCAAAGACAAAATTCAAGGTGAAGGTAAGAAGTTGAAGCCAATAAGTTATGGGCATTTCAAGATACTTGAGAAAATTGGTGAAAACGCTTTTCGCCTTGATTTGCAAGCTTATATGCATATCTATTCAATCATTAATGTAGAGAACTTGAAACTATATGAACCTTCATTGATTGAAGATCCCGGAGAGCAAAGTCAGTTGCCTTCTATTGATTATTTGTTGCCTGAATACCTCAATGAGTTGTAGGAAGACACAGTTCTGGACAGGTAGGTGAGAACTACGTGTAGAGGGGATGTTGAGTACCTCAGAATCGGACTCAAAGGTTCAAAACCAAGCAGTACAAGATGGATAGAGATTGGGCAAGTGAGGAAGTTGTATCCTCACTTGATTGATGCTTAAAAACCAACTTTTGGTGGTCCAAAAGCTTTTTCAGTGGGAAGGCATGATCCAAAATGGATCCTAAGAACCCTTTAAGTCTTCAAAAATCAAAACTATCACAAAATGAAAACCTTCACAAAATCGTGGAAAACACTATCGGGAGCGAAAAACATGAAGAAACAGTGGAAAACAGCCCTATCGGAGGTCAAATGAATGAGGCACAAGAGCTGTCGGATCTGGCTGATCAACGGTCTAGATCCGATCGGCATATCGTAATCGGCAGAGGCTATTGGAGGCTACCATATGAAATATGCGATAGCGATCAGCATGGGTCAACAAGGACTGTTGATCAAGCATGAAAATCGTCAGCCTAGGTTAACTCACAATATCGCAATTGGCAGATTACAAAGGACTGCTTACAAATGGCCCGAGGTCTATGCGATATGCAATTGCGATCAATTGCATCGCAATATCGCGTCGGAGTAATACAACGGAGCGGGGCCGATATAAATATGACTTGCGATAGCTAGACCTAATGGGGTTATAGATTATATTTAACATATTCTGAAATCCGGAAAACGACATTTTCTGTGTATTTCGCATTTTCGCTAAATAAATGAAATACAAAGGAAATGTGCCCGATGCGATGAAAACGGACCCGAAAGGGATATATATGTAGTTTTATCTCATTTGAGTTCCTAAACCAGTAGGATTTTGAGTGGGACATAGGCGGTAAGTGGTATTGGCCTGGCTCCTCCCAAGCCCATACACTGGCTGCCACATGGCCAGGCGCCAGAGAGAGGAAACAACCCTTTTCGATCAGTTAATCCCTGTATGCATAAGCCGCTCGAAATGAATCTCAATAGTTTGATCAAGATCACTCAGATCAATGGTGGATATGCTAGTGATATAAAGGCGAACCCAATAGGAATCTAGGGCAGATTTAATGATATTTCAGGTCCGATAAACAACAGATTGGTGGATTTTCCCGTGTTTTAGTGTATTTCTTTGTGTAAACAGAGAATGACTATTCTGAGGATTTCAAAGGCATCGATGGTCCTTCCATTACAGAACGGGTGGCCACCATCCCTGAAGGCGTTTAGCAATGATTACTAATGCTCAGAGGGGGATTTGAGTAGACAGAGGCCGGGAAGCGAGAGAGCCCAGAATAGGAAACGAACAAACAATGTTGATTGACTTAAAAGCCATAGAAGACATAAGACAGAGACAAGCAGTGTTGAGACAGAGAGGAAACAGAGCTAGAGAAGGAGAGAAAGAGTCTATGTACTCAAAGAGGCTTGAGGGATTCAAGCAAACTCTTGTTGTTTTGTGTTTGTTGTGTTGAGACTCAATTTGAGCTCACACTTTGTAAAACTATGCTCTTGAAGACATAATATAGAGGTCACCACTGAAGGCTGGACCAAGGGACGTAGCCCAAGAGTTTTGGGTGAACTCAGTATTAAACTTGTTGTGTTATGTGTGTTTGTCTATTATGTTTCTTTAACTGCTTCATTGTCTATGTTATTCACAATCTTATCGATCCATTGCACTAAGTAATATAGGCAAATCCATGCACATGAGTCTATAATACCTTAATCTTAGTCAAAGATCTCATTTCAGATCAGGAAAGATGTTGAAGCACTACTTTTATTAGCCTACATATTTTTCTTACATCATTGTAAATATCATAGTCTTTATGGTTTTTATTGGGTAACTTATTAACAAAGGTTGAAGCCTGCAGTGAAGGCCATAATCCTGGATTGATGAGCTACCAAAAGTATCTTAAAACAGCAAAGAAATCAGATGAAGGCATTACAGACATCGAGTACTCAAGGCTATTGACCATATGTTATTGACACTTCACTTGGAGAAGTTCCATTCCCAGCGTGAGCCACTGTTAGGGTCCTATAAATTATAGGCTCTCAAGGTGATTAAGTATTTTGTATTCATGATTTCATATTGTACATACTTTCAATATTCAAATGGTTTCCAAAAATATATGGAAAAGAAAAATGAAAAGAGGGTATGTTAAAAAATGAATAAGAAAAAAGGAAATAAGAACCCCACAAAAGAAAAAATAGAAAATAATACGGAAAGTGATGCAAGTCTAAATGCCACTGCTGATAAGTTAGTTCTTTTAGTTTATTATCAAATAGGGTTGTGTGCAAATTGTTTTTTAATGCCACAAATGACTAAAGTTTTGTTCAAGTCATATAGTTTAATCATGATTGAACACATTTAAATTTCTGTTGTATAGGTTAGAAAATAAAGATTTACCAAACAGTTTAATCTTGGTAAATCAATGGCCAGATAGAAATAAAATTGATTCAAAATTTTAATCTGAATCAATGGTGAGATAAGTGATAGGATAAGGTATATTTTCATAAAAAAGTGATTTGGGTATGCTAGTCTAAATGCACCCTGCAAAGCATGAAGAAAAAAATGTTAGCTTAGAAAATAATTGAAATGAGAAAGGGTAGGTAGAAGCACAATGATGATTTCAGGATAAGCATGAAAATTTTATCCTAAGTTGAATTTTAAATATATCTTCATGCGCAGAAGAAACGCTAAGGGATTAAAGTCTTACTCTAAAGTTTGGTATATCAAATAATATTTGGTATATTATTCCACTATTCCTAAAGTTTCATTACCCAAAAATCACCCCTCCACTCATATTTGCATTCATTCGCCTCCCTCACCACACATTCAACCATATCCCATTAAATATATTTCCCCACCCCACCATACGTCTGTCGCATCAAGATAAAGTACCGCCACCTCTCATATCATCCGAGCCCACCTTGTTACATATGACATCCTATATGACGTTCCCCCCACCCACCATCTGAACTATACTGTCAGGGGGGGTCTGAAATGGGTATTATTCAAACCCACGCCAATGGCAACGTGTCATCATCTCATGTTTTCACACCCCCTCGGGCTGAAACCATTAACCACCTTCCCCCACCCCCCTGAAAAATGGTTTCTCCGCCATGCGATACCACTACCCTATCTGTTACACTCTGTCAATCCCCTTTCGCCACCTCATCCATTTGTTGATCCCTCCAATCACATACACTCCCTCTGAAATCAATCCATTAAGTAATTTAATTACTTAACTGTTAATATAACAAACCCACGCCAACATCAATGAGAAGCCAAAAAACTATAAATTCCACTCCCTTCACCCATTCACAGGTTACAATTTGCGCTCTCCCAATACTATTTTTGCATGACCAGTTTGCCAATTCAAATTACAACTGTTTCACCTGGCCGAGTATCACACCTGGTAACTTCCGTTTGAGCCAGCACCTCTATTTCTTGTTATCTTGAACCTGATTCCATCTCTGCACCCTGTAAACCTACACAATTAGGATTTCACTAAAATTCTCATCCTAGCCCGATCATGCCTACTAAATATAAGGCACAAGAGGAACCGGTAAGCCTTCTGATCCACCCTCCCATCGATTTTCACCATATACCTCTAGCTGACAAGGACTACAAAATCCATGAAACCTTGTCTGAATTTGATCTATTTGAAATGTATTGTTGGCTTGAAGACAAGTTCATTGACAATTCTGATGATATTGGACTGTGGGAATCTAATTTACCTCATTA
Organism: Pinus taeda; assembly: GCA_000404065.3. Lineage (NCBI taxonomy): Eukaryota > Viridiplantae > Streptophyta > Pinopsida > Pinales > Pinaceae > Pinus > Pinus taeda. Next base: position 71,479 of record APFE031328428.1, on the reverse strand, counting down.
TATCTTTCCCCACACCCAAAGTGCCCCTGAATTCATTAGAAAATGTCATGTTTGTTATCTACCTAGCCAAAGAGTCGTTATTGCCCCAACAGGAGAAATTCTATTTACCATAACTACCCAATCAATAGATCAAATGATGCAAGCTCATGTTGCAAAGTATGCTACTCCTTTCTCTCATGAAGCACTCACTGCATTGTACTAGAAACTGGACTTTTCATGGATGGATAGTGAGCCAAAACCCCTTGGGCTTTTCTTGACTGAAGATGCCCCACTACCCAAGAAAAATCCTCCCTATCCATCCTCCATTTTCCCTAAGAGAGCTAAGTATATTATCACAATCATCTCCTACCTCCTTGGTTATTACACAGATCAGTGGGTGGATGAGGCTATTATAGGTTACCTTTCTATTTTCTCCACAGATTCCAAGCCTTCCATCTTGTTCAATTTCAACGAATTCCTTGCAAATCCATCCATGAATAGTTTGCCAAATTCCAAACTGAGTAAGTATTCAAATATGCTTCTATGTTAGTATACATGTTTTTATATTTTCAAGGAGACAACCTCAAGCTTGCCTTACAAAATTTGGATGAAGAGGGAAATCAGCAATCGGTCATCTTTTGGACTATGCTGGTAATGAAGGAGAAAAGAGAGTATTCATACAAACAATTCATAGAAATGTTTGTACATCCAACACTCAATCTCCTAAGCAGCACTTTAAATCCAAGAACCATTGAAGAAATTAGTAAAATTTTGTAGTTATCAGGCCAAGTCAAAACAAGAGATTGGTATCTTTACCAAAATTACACAGAGCTAAGGATATATGGATGTGAACTTGCTCCTTACACGCTGCCAAAATTCCTCCCAATGAGGATTTTTGCTTTAGCATACATCAAGCAAATTCTCAATGTTGATGATATTCATTTTGTATCTACCAAGAAGAAATCTCAATTCAAAATCAAAACTCAAATATGACCTTTCATTTGCAATAGTAAGGCATCAGGGGAAGATGCAAACAAATTGCTGAAAGAAATGCAATTCAGCCTCAGTTTCACATGGTCATATGATCCATTAGGGGTATCTCCAAGTTAAGGGTAGAGAACAAATCTACTGCTTATTTTCATACATCCAGACCAGAGATTGAGAAATACAAGAACTAGCTAGAGTGGACTAAAAACACTCTACAAGAGGCAGAGGAGCAATTGGTGTCAACTTCAACATTACAAACTCCTGTTACAAAGGAGAAAACAGGAAAAAGTAACAAAGAAGAAGAGTCACCTTTAGCGACTAATATTCCTAGAGAAGACTTCAAAATCATGTACATGAAGAGGAAGTAATGCTAAGCAAGGATTCAGATCAACAGGAGGTTATCGTCACTAAAGAAACACCTCTTTCCTCACTAGTAGGTGATTAGACTACACTTTCTCCTACCACTTCAAAAACTTCACAGGATCAACGGCAAGCTATGCAAACCAGTACATCTACCACAGGGGAGAAATAACAAAGCCTTGAAGATCAATACATATAATCAATTCTGGAAGCAGACTTCCAGCTCCCAAAGAAAACTACTGTCAGCCTTTGACTCTGAGAAAGGCAAAATGCAGATGGCCTTCTTCCAAGCACAAATACCACAGCCCAAGACAGCATTAGATTACATGAAAACTTCATTTGAATTTGATGTAAAATACATACATCCCATTGACCAAATGGAGATGCACAAACATACTGGTCAAATGATTTCATCTACTCTCACTAACACTGTTATGAGTTTGTCTAAATTGCAAGTCACTTTAGCTAATGATTAGTCACAATTGAAGATGGAGAAGGTCTCTTCACTAGCTAAAGACACAAGAATCAAATCTTTGGAGAACTTGGTAATCAAAGTAGGATATGATCCTGCCAATATCAATGTTGCAGAAGGGATTGTAAGAAAGAAGAATATTGGCATAGCAACATTGAGAAAGCAATTGAAATTACCAGCTACAGAAGATCCTCTAGCCAAAGACATTGAAGAAACAGAGTCACAAAAGGCAGACATGATGAAGATCATCATGGAACAAAATGTACAATTGAAAAAAATGGAAATAAATATGGAAAAAATCATCAAATAAAAGTAGCAAGCTGCCAGAATGTCTATTGTCCATTTGCAAGCTTTGCCTCTTACAATAATTCCTACAGCTACATCTTCTATAACAAACATAGGGACTACTATAGATCAGTTGGCTAGTATAATGGAGAATATGTCTCTCCAAACTGATGAAATTAAAATATTGCAGGCTCAAGTTAATATTCTACAAGATGAGAAGACAAATACTGAAACTTTCCGTGTAGCAGAGCTACAAAGAGCTCAAAACCAGATAGAAGCATGGATGAAATCAGCAACCGAATCCTCTATTGGCCACACACTGGCTCAAGTTAAAGAAATTATATGGAACAAAATTGTTGAAGCCATGGATGAAATCTGTCCATGATTCCAGATTATATTTGAATAGAAAGAGTTGATTGAGAGAGCCAATCAGGTCATTTTCGCTATAAACACTGAGTTGGGAGATATGCCTACCATAGCCAACAACATCATCCAGTTTTTAAATTCTAAAAACATATATGAATTGGATGATTTGGGAGTAGATGATAAGACATAAATAATCTTAGAAGTGAAGAAAGTTCTGACAAAGAAGAATTTGATTGTGGATCTTACAGAAAAATGTCACGGTTTGGAGGTAGCAGTCAACAAATTTTTCACCAGAATAGAAACATTAACTAAGAAGGGTTTGCCTTCCTTATTTGTAATCAATTACAAACTGATGACCAAGGAAGATTATGTGAAGAAGCTTAAAGACATTGCAAATATATTGCCAAGTCTTGCCACATTAAAGGTACTATGATAGGGAGAGATTTTTTCGAAGCTATCAGCAACATGAGTTTCATCCAGCATGAGATAAAGCATATTTTTGTAGTAAGACCCACATTTTCTCGTTATACCGAGCTATATTAGATCTACCACAAGGCAATAAAAATCACCATCCCAGATGAGGAGTGGTGGGATAAATTGTGTGAATTTCAATAATAAAGAAAATATCAGCTACACCCAGCGCAACACCCAAATTGTGGTGACTCAATAATTGTTCTCCGCAATAATAGTGCCAGACCTCCAGATCACTTCACCAAATTCACCTTTTTTGGTCATATTAGTCAATTCAGTTATTTTGTAATCAATAATAGATTGCCATGTCAATGTGGCATAGATTGTAATCTATTTGGAAATTTTGTTTAAATACTTCATTCATTCGGAGTATTGAGGGTTAGTTCCTAATCATTGTAATACTTCTTATTAAGCAGTTGACCTTTTTCACGTTGTTAGAGTGTCATTAATACAAATACTTTCACTGGATTCTTGTGCTGCAATTTACTGGTGATGTTCTTCTTCTTGTAATTTTTTTCACTATTATTCTCTGCATTATAATCATCTGTAAATCTAATTGTAAAACAGGAAATGTGAAAAATATGATTTGTTAATTGAACACCTTATTTGGATTGTTTTAGAATCTGTATGTTTTTCTTCTGAAGTCTCATTAAAAAATTCTTAAATGTTTTTTAATCATTACAAAAATCACCTCTTCTCAATTTCATAATTCACTTTAAGGATCTAGTAAATGCAACTAGCTTGCCCTATGATTATTCTTTTAAATATTTGATGCAATATCCAGCATATTTGACCCCATAGCCAAATGGAAAGTAAATAATTTGATCAAACCAATCAACCAAATTCAAACAAACAACTAAGCATAATTATAACTAGCCAAAAATCAACTAAAAAACAAAGTTAAAACATAAAGAGAGATCCCTCTCTGAAGCTGGCAGGGCTAGATCCCAACTTCAAAAGTGGTTTGATGTTTTCCAATGTATTTACTCCCTCAACCTCAAAAATACAGAATGATAACATGATGATTACAAATTTGTCGTGCAATCCAGATTTGTTTCTAGTTATCCAATCGATGCAATTTCTATTTCAACAACATAGGCATGAATGAAACATGCACTAGAAATCAAAGATGTCAATGTCTATGAGAATAGGGCAATAGTAATCATAAAACTTATTTTTGCTCATAATGTTAAAAGTTATAGTTTTGTTTTGATATATCCTTCTACCTTGAGGGTTTATGGAGTACTTATTCTAATCAATGTATAACAAGAAATCATTTGATTATATTAGTCTCTTCTAGCTCTAGACTTTGTGATGGTTCAAGTTCTCAATCTTCTTCCCCTTCATAATGTATATAGAATAATTTATTCTTACCACATTTATGCCACATACTGTACTTGTTGTCACACTCATCATATAATCACTTTACTCTTCTCTCAACCATTTTTTCAGGTGCCAACCTTGTCAGTTGAGTGAAGTTAGTAAATGGAACATGGTGCTATCTATAGTTGTTAGTGACCACTCTTCTAGTAACCATAGTTTTACGTTCAACTTTCCTTGCCAAACTATAGGCATGCTCTAGAGATTTAGGTTCCAAGAGATGCACCTCATGTTTGATGCATTCCTTTAAAGTGCCTATAAGAAGATCCAACAAATTATCCTCTGAAATGTTCTTTACCTTGAGACTTAATTTTTGGAATTGTTGAATGTGTGATGTAAATATGGATCTCTTTTTAAAAGAGTTTTCAATTGGATAAATAATATATTGCTCTTAATATAATGTGACACCAATTCTTTTGTAAAAAGGACCAAGGGATAGTAAAATCCCTTTTTGTTTTAGTAAGCCATTGATACCAGACAAATTTGACCATTTCTAAATGCAAGAATGCAATTGTTATCTTTAGTAAGTTTGATACTTTATGCATATCAAAGATTTATTCCATATTAGAATTTACCATGTTATAGGTTCTTTCCCATCAAACTTACACATATCAATCTTGGGAATTAAGTAGTTCTTTGGTGCCACATTGGACCATCAATTATGTGGATTTGGCAGTGATGAATATTCATACTTTTGGGACTAAATCTTTATTTCTTCTACATTTTCATGATTTCTTTGATATTTCCTTTAAAGGGTCTTTCATCTCGGGTTTTCTACATGGGATTTCACAATTCTTTCATCTTCTTTTCCATCTATTTCTTATATTCATCCATCCATTTTTCCATCTATTCTCTATTTTCACCTATCTTCTTTTTCATATGTTTACCCATCTTTTTTTTCTTCAATTTTGTGATTTTCTTTTTATCTTTTTTCCTAAGTCATAAGTAGGATTTTTGGACATTCAATTAGTGAAGTAAAGTTTGAAGCCCACTTTGGAGACGTGTGAAAAAAAAATTATACTCCTCTTTTTCCTCTTTATCAAAAATTTTGAATCACTAAAAATAGATCTTCTAATCAAAAGTTATGCCACTTACTTTGGACATTATATGGATGGTTGACCTTTGTGCATGGGCTCATTGGAAAAAGTTACATAGTACTGATGACAAAAGAGTGTCAGTTGCTATAGCTCTCTAATATATGTGTGGGATACCATAGTAGTACTTGGCACAATATTTTAGGGTATTTAGAAAGGAGGTTTAGTCATTCCCTTAGTTGTACTACTCAACTACCCAAGTACTAGAAAGTGGTATCCCTCGGTGTTATTCTCAATATATTGTAACAATAAGATGGTCGATTAACTTATCTAAAGCTAGTTTCAAGTATACTTAAGAGACTTCCTATATATCCGAAGGTAAATGGAAGTGAAATTCCATATGCAAGTACTATCTAATGTGGTACCACTCAAATAGGTAATAAGGGTTACAAGGGTTTCCAGCTAAGTGAAACCATGTGAAATTCCTGTTGTATTCTTCCACAATCATAGTTTTAGCCATTAAATGATAGATCATTGTGCTATTTAAAAACACTAAAATACATCTCTAAAAAAATGAAACTGATCTTTGCTAACCCTAGAAAAAACACTTAAAACCAATCAAACATAACTAGATGAAAACCACAACTTAAAACATAATGAGTCAAAGTTTCAAAATTCTTGCACATGTAACTCACTATTGTTGGAAATAACACTGAGAGGGGGGGTGAATCAGTATTATCAGATTAATAATTTAATTTTCAAAACTGATTTTTATACGCTACTTCAGCTCAGTGAACTAGTGTGTATATGCAACTATATTTAATGCAACCAACATATATGCAGAGATCTTTAGATTTACCCAAATTATCATGTATTGAAGTTTAATCAATATATCAGGAATTCATTAGACAGTGCAGTAAAAGAAGAATAAATAATCACACATAAGCAACACAAAAGAACACCAAGATATAAGGTGCAAACCCAATGTGGGTAAAGACCACCTATTGTTGTCATCTCTGTCTTCTTTAATAATAAGAAAATTATGCTTACAATTTTTTTGTACTGGTGTAGTCTTATACCAATACGTAGGCTTCTACCTGTAGAAGGCTACAACTTTCTCTCGTTCTCCAGCTTCTACTGGAAGGGAGATACAACCCCCTAGCTCTTGTACTAGCTGATATGTTTACTAGTACATAGGTGCTGGCCTACAGAAGGCTGCAACCTTCTCTTTTCTTCCAGGGACCACGTTTCATAAATTTTTAGACTAGATCCATCAACAACATCATTCAATCATCAAATATATCTGCATCAACCAATCTCCTATTGAACCAACCACAACCAAATCAATCAATCACTTTGACAACCCATCAACCTGATATTTCAGAATGTTATTACCATAATACAGTAATCAGAACCCAAGCCTGTACCCAGATCACTATAACAACAAACAAAAGTAGCTAAAACATATTTTATAAGGTATATGCTACTTCCATGTGTCAAACTTGTGTGTCTACATGCTTTCCTCAAAGTGAACCAGTGTAGAGATCTGCAAATCAAATTTATGATGTATACGTTGTTTTGATATGTAGAACCAGCGTGTATACACCCCTTTTCTAAAGTGAACCTACGTACATATTTGTAAATGATGATTTAATCATTACAACAATTCCATACTTTAGTCATACCCAGATCATCATATTTACACACTACAACATGCGCCAATTATTCAGATACAAGATCAAACCACATAAAGATAATTCACTTCAAGCCTTATGATCATGATACATCATTAGATCTTATCCTTCATCAAGCACTAAGGTTCATCCTTGAATCAAATCAAGCACAACACCATAAGCTAATAACCTGCATATTAGATCTCACATTTCATCAGATATTCGATACTTGCACACCTTGGCCTAAGGATCTCCTCCTCCTTTTACAGTTTTAGGCATTTCTAAATACCATGGACCAAAACCACTTAGGACCAATACCTTGGACCAAATACCTAGGGTCAATACCTTGGACCAGCTACCTTGGACCAATACCATGGATCAAAATACCAAGGACCAAATACTTTGGACCAAAAATTTAGTTTACCAAGGTATATGCGCTTTTCCTTCTGAGATAGTGTGTGTGTACGTATACGCGACTTGGATATAGTGAACCCATGTGTATATGCGGCTTGGCCAATGGTGAACCTGTGTTTACCTCTCTTTCTTCATTCTATGAAGTTTGATCTGTAACTTTGTGTTTTTAACCTATTGTATTGTTATCTGTCATCTGAGTAAGTTGCCATCAAGGACAACACATGTGTCATAATGCCAACAATCTCCCCCTTTGGACTTGATGGCAACACCAAGTCACTCTCCCCCTTTGTCATCAGGGACAAAGGATCATGCTTCCCCTGAGTGCTTGTTGAATTCTATGATATGTTGAGGTGTGTTGATTGAGCTCCTATGATCAAGTCCATGCTCCCCCTGAGCACAAGCAAGGTCTGCAAAAAGATAACATGACTCTATACATACATCACCAATGACCTTCCTATCACCAAAGACTCATACATACATCCATTTCCCAATCAAATGGGGATATACAAAATTTGACTCATCCACCCAACCAAGTGGGGATATACCAATTGTTTATACAAGAAACATTACATCATCCGTCCGATGCATAGTGGGGTTACAAATTAGATATTTTCATGACCTTTAACAGAGACCAAATATCAAGACCATGATAGTCATTAGCAACTATAATCAACAACATCTGTCAATCAGCATCCAGACCAGCAACCATGTTCTCCCCATGAACTTGTTCCACCTGAATCAAAAACAGCTATGTGAATTTCTACCAAGATCTTCTAAGATAATGCCAACAATGCATTATTAGAAGCATATGCTCCCCCTGGACCTATGCTAGATGTTCACGTTTAGATTTGATGATTTCATATATTAGAAGAGTTATCAATGCATCATCATCAATCATATATACATCAAGTTGTCAACAGCTTATGAGAGCCAACATATTTCCACATTCCATCAACAGAATGTAACCATCATCAAGCAGAGTAGATAATTCACTGAACCATATCAGACCCCTTTCTCCTGAGTCTGGCCCATTGTTTCCTCAAACCAACATCTACGCGATTGTACCCACAAAAACCCATGTATATACGCGAGTACGCTTCATTAAACTTGCGGATAACCACCTTTCTTTGAAGAAGATAGGATTTAACAGCAGGATGATGCAACAACTACTCCCAGCTTTTGTCTGAGATACTCGAATGTCTCTCTGGGCAGTGGTTTAGTGAATATATCAACAACCTGTTCCTTGGAGGGAACATACTCCAATTTGACCTTTTGTTCAAGCACTTGTTCATGTAGAAAATGATATTTGATGGCCATGTCCTTGGTCTTGGAGTGCAAGACTGGATTCTTTGAAATACTGATGGCACTTGTATTATCACATAGAATGGAGATGGGTGGAGTACATGTGACTTGAATGTATTGCAATGTTTGCATCATCCAAAGTAGTTGTGTGTATCAAGATTTAGCAGCCACGTATTCTGCTTCAGCTGTAGATAATGCAATTGAACTTTGTTTCTTGTTGAACCAAGATACTAACATGGAACCCATATAGAATGCACCTCCACTAGTGCTTTTTCTGTCATCAACACTTCCTGCCCAATCTGCATCTGTATATGCATGAAGTGTAAGATCTATATCTCTAGGATACCATAAACCAAAGTTCTGTGTTCCTTGAAGATATTTGAAAATCCTTTTGACTGCTTGAAGGTGTGATTCCTTTGGATTTGCTTGGAATCTTCGAACTATTCCCACTATATGCATGATGTCCGGTCGGTACCTGTTAGATAAAGCAGACTGCCAATCATGGATCTGTAAGTTGGTTGATGTACTATTGTTGATTCATCATTTGAGCTAAGATTGCATCCTGTTACCATTGGGGTACATACTGGTTTAGAATCTTCCATGCCGTACTTTTTCAGGATCTATTTGAGATATTTGGTGTATGAGAAAAAAATACCATCTTTATTTTGTTGAACTTGAAGACCAAGAAAATAGGTGAGCTCACCAATCAAGGACAATTCAAATTCTTGTTGCATTATTGAAGCAAAATTCTGACTCATGGATTCTTCATTGCTACCAAAAATGATATCATCAACATACACAACAATTATTAGCAATTTATCAGTGTCTGTCTTTGTATATGGATTTCTATCTGCTGACCCCTTTGAAAAACCTTGTTGGTGGAGATATTTGTCAAGATGGTAATACCAGGCCCTTGGAGCTTGTTTTAGACCATAGAGAGCCTTTCTGAGTTTGCATACAAGTTTTGCATCATTTTCAAGAATGAATCCTTTTGGTTGCTCAATATAGACTTCTTCTTGTAAGTCTCCATTAAGAATGGCAGATTTTACATCCATTTGGTATACTTTGAATTTCTGAAAACTAGAAAGAGCAAGAAACATTCTTATGGCTTCAAGTCTAGCAACAGGTGCAAAAGTTTCTTCAAAATCTATACCTTCCTATTGAGCATATCCTTTGCAGAGAAGTCTGGCCTTATTTCTAATAACTTCTCCATTTTCGTTCAACTTTTTTTTTTTAATATCCATTTGGTTCCTATGATATTCTTATCATGAGGTCTAGGAACTAATTCCCAAGTATTATTCCTTTCAATTTGCTCAAGTTTTTCATTCATGGCCTTGACCCAACATTCATCTTTGTGTGCTTCATTTACATTTTGAGGTTTAGTGGAAGATAGTAATGCTAGATATCTTGAGGCTTCTTCTTGTCTGCACACCTGCCCCTTTTTATCCTAAAATTTGAGTTTCGGGATGATTTTTCTGAACATACCTGGGAAGAGTCTTTTCTTCTATCGTTATCTCTTCTTCTGGTGCTTCATTGGTTTCTTCTTCAGAATCAGTGTGATTTGATGTGGGAAAATGATCCTCATCTTCTTCATTGTCATAATCTTTGGTTTT